>DWQX01007309.1:0-10268 GCA_018245475.1 Pharmacophagus antenor | reverse complement strand
ATTTTGAGGATTTTGAAAGTAGTGAGAGTGAATTAGATTTTGAACTTGTTAGTGACAATTTTGTTGATTTGAAGGTGGAAGACATGTTACTCTTTTTTATTGCGATACCTGTACAAATAAACCAAGGATGCATGTGCGAGATTATTTTTATAGATACCGTACTATGAAAGAATTTAAGCGCAGAAATTAAACATTTTTTTACTGTAACATAACAGAAATATAAATATGTATCTAATCACGCATTTATAATTTTAAAAAAAAATTATTCTTTTAATTTTTGTTGTTTATAAAATATGCCACGGAGTTGCTGGTGGGAGATATGAAATTTTGTGTGGTTAAAAGGAAAGAATCACAAACGGTGCACAAGAAAAAGACCGGCAGGTATTAAAGTGACGTCTGTGAACAGACAAATACAGACATAGAAAGCAAACAAAAGGAACAACAGACAATTATTTTTACAGTTAAAAAGAGACAGCAATAAAAAAATGAAATAAACCTTACTATTGACAAACATAGCTACATGAACGTGAGACTTTTAACCGACTTCGTGGTAAAGTTTCAATAGTGGATGGGTTTCTCGAAATCCGCTACCAGCTACCCACCCGGCAATTAAGCGTCTCGACTTAACTTGACGCGAACAACATTTCGTACACATGACATGGACGATACAACATCCACGTCCCGAGTGTTACTAGCGACATCAATTGAAATTGTATTCTATTTGAATTACAGCACAGTGAGATTTGCAATAATTTCACAATTCAATTGATACACCTGTACGTGTGTCACTAGAAACTAATTCACAGATTCAAACGAAAGTAATTTTACGATCAAAAATAATATCCAATTGAACACTGAGGTAAATGACTAATAAAAAATGATGAAAACAATTGTGGATCACTTAACAAATAATAAATGATAATATTTAGTGTATTGCAATAGTAATAAATATATAAGAAAATATATTTTCAACACTTTTCCTAGAGAGCTCACGGATCACCGGATTCATGAGCCACTATCAGATGAAGCTGCAACAGTCGTCAAAAAGACTGACACCGCAAACATAAAAATAGTAAATAAATAATTTGTAGAGCACTAACTTTTGGAGTTTTATTCAATGTTGTAATTTTTTCAAGGTGGTCTCAAACTTTTGGCCGGCATTGTATCTCGAAATACTGCGTGGTGAAATAAAAAGTAGTTAAGCTTACAATATTTATCGATACGTTCGTCCTTGTATAAAGGAATACGGTTTAGCTGACATCGGATGAGAGATAGAAATCTACTTTCAGCTAATGTTTAAGAACAAGGACGCGGAAATTCTCATAGCGTAATCCGTACAGAAAATCTACCATGGTTCTCTCATTTTATTCTAGGTATAAATAATTTTTAGCAATTCAATGACAGTAAGCACCTTGACTACCGACGAAGTCAAAAATGTCTTCGAGTTTTCGGAGCTTTTTGAATTGTGCATAGATTGCGTAAAAAATCCCACATAGGTTCGACAAGAATTGCGAAGTTCAAAATCCATCTTTTCTATTTTTCTACTCTTAGGTTGGGCTTTTTTTAACATTTTTCTTGAATTTCGAGGAACACTATAAATAAACATCAACATCTGATAACACTGTAGTAATAAGTAATACTCGGTCATACAATAAAACGGACATACAATAAAACAAGATCCGACCGAGACATAGGTTTAAATTTTTAATAAATCTAATTATTCTTGTTATAACATTTCGACAATATTATTCATTTTATAACCTACATTCTTGTTTTTTTCCGCATTTACGTAACATGTATTTCAAATATTTTTTCAGTTCCTCAGAAAATGAAAAAACGTACCTCATATTTATTAAACCTGTCTAAGGCTGTTACAACTATGGCGTTAATTGCTGCCTTTATCATATTTGTGTTTTATTACAATATATTTAATTTAATCAATTATTATAGAATCATAAGGCCTATACATGAAACAAGCCATATAAACCTGCTCCCAGGTAAGGGATTAATTCGAAACATATATACAGAAATTAAATTTAAATAACATTATTAATAATAAAATTTGATTAATTTTAGATACAAACGAATTTATATTGGACACACAGGGATGCGTAATACCAAATTTTACAAAGAAAATCAAATTTAAAGAAGCTACATTCTATAACAAAACCTGTGGCCGACGTGCTATATTTATTACAAAAATATCACACGATAAAATAAGGTTTGAAATAAGTTATCAATCAATAAAGCAATACAGCAAGGGGAAACATTTAAGTTGTTGTTACAAATTTGCATATAGGTCTACGGAATCGGGGAAAGAAGACACGGAGATAAAGTAAGAATATTTGTACGTTGTCCTCGGTTTCGAATAATCAAAGACTTTTCCATATATAATATTATTACAAAATACCAGCATTACTGATAGTCGGTCCAATTTGCAGCCGTATTTCTAAGAGATAAAAAGATTCATCTAGGAAGCACTACAACGCTTATATGATTCATTGAAAAACGCGGTAGCAACATTTGTTATCGCATAATAAAGCACATCTTAAAAGAAAAAGAGAAGTAACTTGTATTGTGAAGGCGAACCATTTCTTTTGCTGTATTATTTTAAAAGAGAGTATATTAAGAGCGTATCATCAAGCGAACGTTCTACTTGTCTCAATATTTTTATTCTGTACACACTTAAAAGGGTTTCGAAACATTTACCTATTATCTAATCAATTTGAACAATGAGTATGAACAATTGCATAATTTGTACTAAAAAAAATTAATAAAGTTTACTATTCGGGAGTCTAAATAAAAGTAATAGAGGCCTAAATTTTTTTAACAAGAGACAACGTGACTGCGTCTATGGCGCAGTAATGTACCCGCTTACCTTGTAACGCGTAAGTCCTGGGTCTGATTCCCGGGCCAAAGAAATAGGTGAGTATGGATGTTGACAGGGTTGTTCAACCCACCTGGCTCGCTACCACCCTCAATGATAATCTGCCGCCATAACAGCATTGCTGTGTTCTGGCAACCATACATGTGAACGCCACATGTACTCATATTATGAACGAACATGCTACACCATCTAAGGCCTGATTGTCACTTAATATCTGGTGTAATCGGGCCACGTATTAGCCCATAACCGGTAAAAAAATAAATAAAACTGAATGAACATATTTAAATTGTAAGAATTAACATAAAATAGCAATTAGAATAGAATGTTATATTTACGATTTTTCATTTATTTAATAATTTTCATAAAAATTCATCAATTCGATCATAAATAGAAACCAAAAATAATCAAAGCTTCATTTGAAATTAGGTGTTAATTAACTGGTACAAATTAAAATTAATCTTTCCTTTAAGTAAAACTTATTCAGGTCTATATTGCATAATTTTTTATAAGGTATGTACGATACCTAATAATCCTCAACATTTCGGCGCGAGTTGCATCGACTGTGGTCGCGAGACAGACCCGCGCCTAGTTTTTTTTTTGTGCCAAAGTTTTATTTATAACGTATGAACATTACGGAAGTTTAAAACGATCTTCCCTATTACTGTATTTTTTCAATTTTTTCAAATTTTGACCATACTTTCCCCTTTTAGGTACACAAATTGCAAAGGCTTTAAATATGGAACCACTGTTAAATTAGAACAAGAAATTGTAACTGTGACTTGTACCATAGCCTCAGGAAAAAAACGGTCCGTTATATATGAAGACGCTTACTTTATGATTAAAAAGTTAAGTAAATTAAAAAATATGCGCACAAGTGATGAAAAATCGTGGAATATATTGTTAGTTGGAATGGACACAATGTCACGTGCAAGAGTCTATGAAACAATGCCTAAAACCGTTGAATATTTACAGAAACATAAATGGTTAGATTTCAAAGGATATCAAAAAGTAAGTTTTTCATTGATTTATCAAATTTATTAAATCTGACATTCAGGACAAGGAAGGCCGACCCCAAATAAATGGGAAAACGGTCTCGGAAGAATTAAATCTGATTGAAAATAGTGAGAAAATTATAACTACGAAATGTTATTGTATGCTTCGCTAGTGCAACCAGCTTAAATTCGTATCAAACTATTAACCACCTGATAACGTCAGACTTTTTTACACATCCATCGTACAGTACTGCAAGAATTAAGTTACGAAGTATAACTTTTGTATAAAATCTATAATCAAAAACACTGCACTTTATAAATTTAAAATATATTTTTTTTCTCTGAACCTAATCAGTATATATATCTAAAAATCAGTATATAGATTGGCATTGCAAGCATCTACAGCCGCTCACAGTATTCAAAGTGTTAAAACAAATATGAGCGCAGACATTCTCTCTGCAATTTTTACATAAAACAAGTTCAGCTTTCTGCTAATTTGACATATAAACGTAAAGTAAACGTAAAGAGCACTATCCTGCTCATTAACACTCAAAATATTGAGCAACAAATAGCTTTATTTTTATCGCATCGCGTAAGCAACTACTTTTTTAAATGTATTTGTCGATAAATAGAAATTAAAAAAAAATTAATGTCTTCTGTCAAGAAATTTTAACCGTAAAGTTAAAAGGAAAATTATACACCAACTCATGTCATCATATTTGTTGATTGTGTGTGGGCGCTTATGGTTTTTCTCGACACTATGTGCAATCATTTAAATAAAATACTTGAATTTAAAAGTATAGTCTGAGGTCCACAATACGAGAAAATTTTATGTCATCTTTAACCCTTTGCACTCGAGATCTTTATCAACAAAAGAGTCTATCATGTGCAATGTTAAAATATAAACATTGTATAGAACTTGTGTACATAATTATTAAAAGGTAAATGTAGAATATCAGTAAAAGCGGTATATTATGTCTGAATTCAATGACTTATGCGCGCGAAAATAAGCTCTCGAATGTAGTTGGTTAATAAAGGAAGAAAGTTGTGATTCAATAGCGGAAGAGATTAAAAGTAAATTTAAAACTATTACGGTCACAACAAAGTACCAGAAAATGTGATAATAATTTTCTAAGAATATTGATTGAAAATGATTTTTAAAACTAAAAATTGTGTTACATTTGTGTATAGGAGGAATTATGTCATTCCAACACTTTGTGGCTTCATGTCAACCACATAAACTCTTCTACACTTCTACATTTGTTTTAAAATCCCTATATTTTATTACATGAATAAAATACACATTCCATATTCCTTACTATCGAAAAAATTACATTAAGATCTCTTTCTTCAATCTTAATATAGATTTTCTTTATCAATCTTGTTATCACATTAAATTTATTTTCAAATGGTGAAATATTTTTTGAAAACTTAACCTCTTTTAAAAAGGACGTGTCAAAGTAGTTCTTCATCTGCAAACAATTCATTATTATTATAAATCGGATGGATGAAAGTAAATGAAGAATTTTTATTTTTTATTGTTCACTTTGTTATTCTAAAACTACGGCAAGTGTTAATGTTAAGATACCTGTAATCAATAAAGTACAAAAAGATCTTTTGTTACATTTTAGGTTGGCTTAAACACATTTCCAAATATGATGTCTCTTTTAACTGGAAAAAAAATATCCACGATTTATAAAGCGTGTGCGAAAGGCATGACCGAGAATAACGAACTAATGCTATGGTCTAAATATGCAGACGCAGGTTACGTCACTGCTTATGGCGAGGACTACTTGAGCCTACCTGATACTTTTGCACGTTATAAAGGCTTTAAGACTCCTCCAACAAATCACTATGCAAGACAATTTTTTCTTACTGGGGAGGTAAAATGCGGTAATTATATATGTACAGGAAAAAAACCATCAGCATTACATTTATTAGATTACGCTTTAGATTTTACAAAAACATACATTAATAAAAGTTTTTTCGGTATGTTCTGGCTTAACTCTTTTAGTCACAACTTAGATAACATGCCAGAACTATTAGACAGTGATATGATTCACTTTTTTGAAACCTTACAGAAATCACACGTTCTAAAAAATACGTTCATTGTGTTTCTAAGTGATCATGGTATTAGATACGGTGATACGCGACAATCTATAGAGTCTTACTATGAAGAACGGCTACCTATGTTTTTCATGTTTGTTCCATTTGCATTCCAAGAAACATTCACGAAGGAATACGACAACTTAAAGATGAACCAAAATAGGTTGAGTACAACATACGATCTACATTTAACTATATGGAATATATTAAAGATAACCAATAAATCAACTGAAGTAATACCTTCAGAAGCATGTCCAAACTGTACCAGTTTATTTTATAAAAAGTCACCGAATAGAACATGCGCAGAAACTGGGGTCAGTGACAAATGGTGCAGCTGTCACAACATGATCGCGTTAAATGGAAATGAAAACCACGCGCTGGAGAGCCTGCAATTAGCAGTGTCGTATATACAAAACATAACTCGAACAATAGAAACGAAACAATGTATGGAATGCGAAATTCCCGAGTTAAAAACAGTTTTGAGACATCATTATTACAAAGACAACACAAAAGTAGTTTATGTTGTAGCATTTTTGATGATGCCAGGTGATGTAGCATTTGAAGCAAATGTAGTAAGAAATGAAGATCGAATGGAAATCTTACAGCCAACTGTAACTATATCAGCATACAACAAAAGAGGTAATTGTGTCAAAAATCCAAATGACACTTCATATTGTGTTTGTAAACATACGAAAAAATGTAATAAAAAACACAATAAATAGTTATACTTTTTATTTAGTTTTCTTAGCTAGTAATCAATACTAAAATAATTTAAATACCTATACACTGTTTCTCCACTCACATTAACATTTTATGGTATAAAGCAACATATAAACAAAAACCTTGAGTAAATTAATCTCTATGATAAACAATCTGTTTACATACTTTGTACTAGAAACTGCACGATTATTTCATAACTGTCAATCTAAAACCAGTTATGTAACTGAAATTGAGTAAAAAGCTGATAAAACATTCTTAAACATAAGGATGAGATATTAAATATACTTAACATACTCAATAATATACTTTTTAAATAATTTTATTTCATTAAATCTCACTTAATGCTATATGCAATATCAAGAAAAAAACATTTCTTTTATCATTAACATGGTTTATGAACTAGAGAAACCTTGAGGTAAACCAAACGAGTATTTAAAAAAGATACAAAATATCAATAGTCAATGGCAAAGTTTCCTCTAACACAAGAATAGTCAAGTTTTTTCTTTGCATTACAACAAATCTTAAGTATACCCAATATTTCAAGCTAATACACTTTTGTAAGGTAATGAAGACCGTGGAGTGCTAGGAAAAATTGCAAAAAGAGATAATTGAGCCATGGCTAGTACTGCACCTATAGAATTTGGAATCTGTAACAAAAAGCCCATTTTATTATTCTCATTTCAGGAAGAGGGATGTAAAATGGCAAGTTATCTCTCAACTTAAGATTTTAATTACAATTATAGAGAAGGCTTATCAAGAATTTTAAAATTTTCCGATTAGTATAGTTAAATTGACTTTTTTACCGTGATATATATATCCTCATCTATATATCCATATAGGAACCAAAAAGCTGACACAAAAAATGATGTAAGTATCATTGGAAATGGTAAACAATCTGTACATTTCACTTTGATTACATATAACAGTTTACTCATTGGAGCAGCCACTGTTATAAGAGTGAAAGAACAAGCCAGAAATCCTGAAATCAATTGATTAATCAGTCTAAAATGACATACTTTAAAAAAAATAATAATTCATCATTTCATTTATTCATTAATAATTCAAATATTTAATACACATATTTAAATTAAACAATATGTAACACTTACCAAGTCTCGTTAAAAGAATCTCATTATCTTCTTCAACTGAAATATATCCAAACAAAAAAAAAAATAGTATCATAGAACTAGTAGCTTGCCGTAATACAGACGATTTTTTAAATGTATAAATATAAAATACTATTGTGTACGAGATCATTAATGTTACTCCAACAGCATTAACCATAACTATTTTGTCATTATGTTTTGTCAATCCGTATAAGAGCCAAATTCCAGACCTACGCTGAAACGAACATTTATTACAAATATGTAGTCAGGAGAATTGAAACCAATTTAATAAAACAAAACTTACGATAAAACACCGGCAATGAAAGGGAACGATGATGCTTCTGCAGTTGTTCTATTGACCACATATTGCTTGCAAACTAGGCTAAAAACATAATTAAACACTTGTCAATGAATAACATTATCTTTCAAATTAAAAATTAATAACACACAGTTCTACATACATGCCTGACAAAAACTGCAAAATAGTAGTCACAACTGCTATATTAGCTATATGTTCTTTTAATTCAAATAAATGCATTGTACTTCCATTTACAAAAGATCACGGTTACCTTATAAACTAAATTCTCAACGCAAAATATGATTTTGAAAATAGTAAACATCACCAGGTAATTGACACCTGTCATAGACGTTCAGTTTTATTATAATTTATTTAAACCTGTTTCGTAAAAAATGTTAAGGATTATCTAATTATATCGTAATGAAAAAGAGGTGTATACAGTTTTCGTTTTTTGTATCTGCTAATACCTAAAGCTATATTACAAAAGTATATTTTCACGTTACTTATTTTCTTTCTAATATGATAGAAATGTTTTGGATAAAGCAGTAAGCTAATGCAATAAAGAGAAAAGTTATTTAATACATCATATATCTAAAATATGAATTTTGTACAGGACTTCAATATAATATCCACTGTTATTTTGTAAACAGTTTTTTGGTTAATTTTTATGTTTGTTTTATGTAGTAGCTCTTGTGTTACTATCATTAATCAATATTTTAGATTTATTTTATGGCTGGAAATTTAAAAAATCGTGTTCTTTAAAATATTAGAAGTAATAAAAAGTAGCAACTAATTTCTTAGTAACAATACACAAATAAAAATAATCTTTGGAACAATACATTTTATCTCTATATTTTCCGCAATTAAATTTTCATTACACCAGTATTAATCTGTAGTTGGTTTGACGTTTCAGTCACTGAGTATGTTATATAGTCTGGTATAAACATTAAATAAATCAAAATAAGCACGGTTAAAAACGCAATGATATAGATTATTTCTTATATATCAACATTTATGTGTATTTCTACACACAGTTCTGAGTAATTTAACTTTCGTGTTTTAAGTTACTTGACTAGGAAATATTTATTAATCTTTTGTTAAATGATTCGTTATGTAAAGTGAAAAGCGACAGTGAAAACCATTGCACCAGTTTGTAATTTCAGCAGGGAACAATATGACTATTTTTAAATTTGATTATTAAACCAAACATGAAATTCTTTAAACTTATTGTCCATCAGTGCAGTTTTAGTCGTAAGTTTTTGTAAATATTATAACCGATAAAGAAGTATGTAATGTTTCAAATTCATTAATTTATTAATACATGTGAAATTGCAGCTGTAGATTTAATAATAAATCTCAAAGATTATCCTGGATTGAAAGAAAAAGATATTGTGGAAATCTATCACCCTGAAAATGATTATCCTAGACTACTCCTACAAGTGCCTAAAGTGGAAGTTCCTGGGCGAGCAGTTAAAGGTAATTTATTACTTTTATGAAGTTCTAAATAAAAAGAGGAATGTTTGCACACAAATATTTTATAACAAATATATGTACTGCTGTGATAATGAATTACTTTCCAATACACATGGACTTCATAGACTATTAATGAAAAAAAGGAATGATGTATAAATGGGAAAAATTACTTATATCTGCTAAAACTTATAAATTAGAAAGACCACCCTCATTATATAATAAGAAGTAAATTCAATTTTAATTGCTATTTATTCAATGATATGAATGTTTGTAGACACTATCAGTGTGGAGCAGAGCATAGCAACCACATTCCAGTTGAGGACTTTTGCTGATGTTTATGTGAACATTGTAAATGTGGCAGATGTGGCTTTAGATTCTGTGGAACTTACTTTTAAAGATCAGTATTTAGGGAGATCTGAAATGTGGAGATTAAAAAATAATTTGGTGAGTAAATACTGTATGTAATATGTTAAAATTAATTTATAATATTTCAAAAATGGTTTTCATTTGATAATAAGATAATTTATCATGCATAAATTTGAATTATGTTCATTGAAACAGTGTTAAGTAACAATTCACTACTCTGAAATAGACCAGTTCAGAAATTTGTCATATAATGTTTAAATTTGTCATAATATAATAAATTTAATAAAATAAAATCAGTTTATTAAATATATATATATATT
>DWQX01007308.1:0-10269 GCA_018245475.1 Pharmacophagus antenor | reverse complement strand
AAACTAAAATTAAATGGTTGTACAAAAATTGCATAAATTAATACAAAGTGTGGCCTCCTCTGTTATTGAGAACTTGCGGGCACCGATTATTTATAGAATCGATAAGACTGTTAATATTATGCTACGGCAATTGTTCCCAATGATATTTTAGTGAGTCCATCAGTTGGTGGGTTGTTGCCACTCCATCCAAGTCCTTTAAAACACGTCTCTGGAGCATGTCTCATGCATGCTCGATGGAGTTGAGGTCTAGTGATTGTGCAGACCACGGCAATACCAGGATTTTTTCCCTTGCCAAATACTCCCGTGTATGTAAAGCTGTATGCGAACGCGCATTGTCTTGCATCAACGTGAAGTCGGAGCCAAGCGTTTGTGCAAATGGACGGACATAAGGCCTTAGAACATCCTCAACGTAATTTACAGCGTTCATGTTACATCTACAAAAACGAGCTCAGTTCATCTGTTCTTCATAATACCCGCCCATACCATAACTGTTGAACAGTTGTATGGATGCACTTCCTGAATGCACCTTAGTTTTTCAGTATTTCCAGGACGACGGTACACTCTTACCCTTCTATTATCAGGCTGGAACCCAAATCGAGACTCAATGCAAAATAAAAATTTGTCCCATTGTTCCCGGGTCCGTGTAATGTGTTCCCTACACTATTCATTTCGACGAGCGCGACTCCCGTGAAGTATCGGTGGGCACCTAATTGGCCGACGTGCTCTTAGGCCATACTCATTCAGTTGATTTCGCACAGTTTGGCGGATAACTACAACACCACTTGAATTTTGTAGCCTTAAAGCTATCATCTCTTGGGCAGTTAACATCGATTGGCGTCTTGCAGTCAGTTGTATGTATCGATCTTGCCATGTGGTTCTACACCTTCCTCGACCTGGGTGTTGCTCAGCAGGATCTCCCGTGTTAGAGTAACGATGATGAAGACGGCGAATAACGCTTCTGTTGACACCAGAATATATATAAAGAAAGCAAAGCAACAGCTGCAATTCGATTATGACATACTCTTAAAATGGTCACACGATGCAGGACTAGTGCTTAATTTTATTTAAATTAAAATTAAAGTGCATAAATCCAAGACCATGTATATCAGTACCAGCCAGAATAGACGCAATATAGCCATAAACCTTATAGCACATGGTAACCAAGGCCTGCATCAAAACTCTCAAAGCACCCGTTGTCAATATCCTACTGTTGATACAGTGTCGAGTCATAAGTATTTAGGTTTATTTATAGACGATTTTCTAAACTGGAAACTTAACATTAACATCGTATGTGACAAGCTCCGTGCCCTCCTGTCTAAACTATCTCTAATAACAAACAAAACACCTTTTTCAATCTTATTGTTGTTGTATAAAACACTAGGTGAATCCATTATTTCATACGGGTTGAGTTGTTATGGCGTAACATACACCACACATATTAATCAAATTTATGAGTTACAATTACGTATTCTAAAAACCATTGTTCCCGAAAAAGTAAAGAAAAATTTTCATAATAATTATCACCTATTTTTCAACCACTGTAAAATAATGCCAATTCACACAAAAATAAACTACACACTACTAACAGAACTATATTTCAATTCCGAATAAAAAAATTAGTCACAAGAACATCACTAAAAGCGTAAGTAAACAAAACTTGGTCTATCCAAAATACATTATGAATTACGGCAAACGGGTACTGGAATATACTTTCCCTTATCTAATTAATAAATATCAATAAACGTTATAGAAAAAATAATGACAAAAATTATAAACATACATTAAAAAAATATTTCCTGAATCAACCTGTGTAGTGTGAACCAATTTTTTTTTCTGCGAATACTTGAGCTATCCGTTTACGTGTTGCTATTTCTACTTCTGTATTTCTACCCTCAAATATGTGTTTTCTTAAATATATTTAACAATAAAATTACGGCGCACAGTAAAACCAACTGTGGTTTTTGTATTTTTTTTTTGTTACGTTGTGTTCATGTATATGAAATAAATAAAAAAAAATAGTATGTTGCTTAGACTTTTTTCATGTGTATATTTTTATCACTCAATATGCAGCATAATAATATCATTGAACCCTTAGATATTTGATATTGTAATGTTAGTTTCCAATAAGTGATTAGTGTTTCAATTAATTTTTTCAGCAAAGAATACATAAATAAAACGAAATGAAACAATGATACTCAAAATAAACTATTTATTTAATATCTATATTCTATTACTTAAAAAATACATCAATGTAACAGAAATTATTGGCAGCAATAACTTCCATATGAACATGATAAATGCATTTATATTTTAGGAATTTACTTTGAAAATGAAAATAATAATTGGTTTCAATAATATCGCTTTTTTTTTCGTTTTCTTAAATTATTAGCATTATATTTTAAAAACAAATAACTTTAAATAATGAGCCTCGGATGCTGCCTTTTTGCTTAAAGAAAAATAACGACCGCATTTCAAGGCATCGTAAGATATTGTTACATTGGTATTACTGTACATTTTGTAGTTTAGTAATGATTAAGTAAAGCGCTATTAACAATATGTTTGATATTATCGAATGTTATAAATAATCAGTAGTTCCCACGGCCGAGATTCGGATTGCTCTCGTGAACACTGGAAACAAAAAATATTTTATTAGGTGTAAATTGTATGTACTATCAGAAGAGCATTAGCTAAATCAAGAGAGCGAAAAATAATTGTTAATAAACAATAGATGAAATAGAAGAGCATGAACGGAGCAATCTTCGCCTGAAGTAAATATCGCAGCTTTGTAGGCAGATTAGTGATTCTTTGTTAATCAATTAAAACAACAAAATCACTAGTCTTCCATACAACGCGCGATTAGTGATTGGTGGCTGTTAGTCACCAAGAAGATTCACACATACACCTAAAACATTTGTTACACGCCACATAAATGTTAATAATACATAGAAAAGCACTTAATTAACACAAACAAGACAAATGCCCAATATATTACACGATGTATTCTACAACAAGTTTATATTATCAAGGTTAAATTGTAATAATAACTCTCATCTACATCATACATATGAATTAGGGTCTACCCATTAATATACATATCTACCAACGATTGTAAATTTTACCTGAGCATCTGTTCCTTGTCACACTTATTGCTCATCAATTAATTCTATTAATATTAGTGCGTTTTGGAGCCAAGTCGGGGAATTCTTGAAACATTCTATTGTCAAAAGTAACGTGTTAGTAAGGTAGTAGGTGGTATTACTTACCTATTTAATTACATCCTACTTATTAAAATATGTTGTTATAACATAACTAAGTATAAATGATGTAACATGAAATTGCTAAATTTAAATACTTTTTTTAAGTGAATTATAAAATGTGAACAAGTCTAATTACTAATATCAAAAAAATTATTTTGTTTGAAACATTTTAATAAAACTTGTTACCTTAAATCAAGATAATAATAATAAGTTAGTAAAAATGACGATTTTTTAAATTAGTTAATAAATTTATAAGTAGCAATTATCTATAAATTGAGAACAAACAAGCAATAGTTTAATACAGGAAGGAATAATTTATCCAAGGAAAGAAGTTTGTGACAGTTGCAGCAGAAAGAGAGAATTGTCAATAGATTTGGATTGTAGCTGTTATGACAACCGTGTGTTTGCGCTGCTGAGGAGCTCGTAACGACTGTGACTACGCAATCGCACTTTGTTTAGCACGTCAGCTGCTGGCGCTGTGCAGTACTTCGTCGCCGGATCGCCCACCGGTTTCGATTATTGTTTTAAAACATTGCGGGAACTAATGTAATCTTGGTTTCTCCCGGGGACGTGCTCAGGCATAGTGCCGAGAAGTATCGGTTCGTTCCGTAAGTTACTCCGGGACCACATTGACCGTAATTGACTTCCTACTAGCAGGAAGGGTCTTTCTCCCCGATACAATAAAATGTTGATTGCGCGTGTGTTAAAGTCCTCACCTCTGCTGCAGGAGGTACTGCGCCATCTGTATGCGTTGCGGTGTGCCGGTGATGGTGATGATGCGGTCGTTGGAGCCCGGCAGCGGTTCGCCGATCTCAATGCCGGCGCCGCTCTCCGCGCGAATCTTTCGGATACGGGACCCGGCCTTCCCGATTATCACGCCGGCCAGCTGCGGACAAAGCAAACGTCACGTGATAGATTTTGTACTGGAAGAAATAACAAAAATTCAGCGACTCACCTAATACCGATGAACACCACCCTCACTCCTAAAAGCGGTGTACACGCATGCGCTAAGAAGGGAGAGCGGTGCTCGTGAGTGCTAGGCAAGGTTAGTAAATACTCGATTTTGATAAGGAATTTACTTTTGAATTGTGAAAGCGATTAAAGTTCATATTACATAAAGGTCGTTTTGGAACTTACCTTTAACACTACACGCTCATGAGTTATAATAATTTAGTTCTTAAATAATAACACACTATCGAGGGAAGAGTGTTGATAGAACTTTTTTTACAGACGCGAAGACGAGCAGGGTCTGTATTAATATACGTTCCTTTTGACGTACTTAGTGATACCAATTTTTTAACTTTCATTTAAAATCCTTCTGATAGTCGTGAAGATGTAACGGTTTATAAACAATGCACTTTTTTTTTATAGTAAATTAGCTTTCACCAGTTGGATGAATGAGTCAAGCTTATAGTTTTACCCGCCGATAGTGTGTTAAAATTGAGAGGAATTGAGCTAGTTATTTTATATAATTATAGGGGAAGGCGTGTGGGAATAACGTTTAACTACGAACAGAACACATTACCACTGCTCGGCGACACTAAACCACACGCCCGCTCGCTGCCGCGCTGCGCAACAAAACACTTACATCTTTCGGTATTGTAACTTGCGTACTGGTCTCCTGTCCGCCAGCATTCCGTGAAAATCCGCCACCAAAGTTCCCGCCAAAATTGCCACCGCCGAAGTTTCCGCGAGGGGGGCCGTTGTATCCGCGCGTGGGGCCGGCGTAATCGTTGAACGCACCTCGGGGGCCGGGCGGTGCAGCACGGGGGGCCGGCGGACGGGGGGCTCGCGGCGCCGACGGGCGGGGCGCGCGCGGGGGACCGCCGCGACCACCCCGACCCCCTGCACCGTGCCCGCCTCCGAAGCCACCGTACTCGTCCGCGTAGTAGTCGTCGTAGTTGTGTGGGTCGTAGTTCTGTACGCCTCCTTTTATAGGCACCTGAAATACAAAACAATTGTTATAATCAAAACATTACATTAGGTTCGCACATAATTTTACTAAATAAAAAAAATTACTTTGATTATTGTAAAAAAGGAGGTTTAGATCTATTAAGATACAATTCAAAAGATATGCTATGTTATATTTTACCTTTAGAAGTAAAACGTAAAAACTGTTTCGTTTTATGCATACCTGGCGGATGAGCTCCAGCACCTCGCGCACCCCCGCCGCGACGGATTCTTTGTTGCCTACGAGCTGTACCACCCGCTCTGTACTCTGCGGGGCCGTACTAGAGAATATCTTCAAGCGGGCACCGGTTTTCTGTAACGAACAGTTTCACTACCAAGCTCAAAACACGTAAGTGAAATGTAGAATAAAAAATGCCAGTTGCATTTGATTTAGTATGTTGGGAATAAGAGAGATACTCGACAAGGTCACGTAAGTAAAGTGTTATCATTGCCTACCACAATCAGTGCACTGTGTGACAGAAAAAACGCTCTACAATACCGACACACAACCGATTTTTGCCGTGTCTTATTCTTGTAAGTTTTGTTAAATTAAGGATAAATCAAACAACGAAAAATATCAGGCTTTAAATACATTTAACAGGAGCCCAATTTACCTTCCCACTCTGACTAGGAGTCTGTGGGAGGCACGGCTATAATCCGCTACATTGTCCAAGTGCGGCTTGGCAAATGTAGCGCGTGGCTCAGTCTATTGTTCTTGGAACATTTGGATAACATTTTTTCCTTTTCATCGTGTTTTCGTTCACAGAACGCTCAAACTTAGAGGAGATCGACTTCAGGCTCCTTCGTGACGTATGGCGCAAGTCCCACGGCACCTGTTTTTATCAACAATGCGCTAACACTTGACCTCAATTTCAACTTACGTTCAGTAACCATGATTCCGTAGATGTTAAAGCATGCTTTCCATTATACTTTGACCATGTGTATGACTCCAAGAACGCAGTACAGAAAAATGGTGAGACTGAGAGAAGTACCTTTAGCCAAGCAAATTCAAAAAAAGCCTAAAAACATCTGAGCTCCACTAAAAAAATTTCTCTTGGATACGAACTTGGGACCTCTGTATTGCAGGCAAGCGGAAAATGAATGCGCCAGCACTACAGACGGAGCCAAAAATTGAGAACTACAACAAAGATATTATCGCTTCTATTGGTACAAAATACTTGGAAGTAACTATGCTTTTTTTCATTTCAAATTATAACAAACAAAACTATCGTCTTGGGTGAGGATTTTTTGATAAGAGCGGAAAAAAAATCCAGTAACTAACCTATCGATTACATGCGATATCTGAACAAACCTGTATTTTTTAAAACCGAGTATTCGTGCGACTATAATTTAAAAGTTAGCTTATTTAATGTAGTTTTTGTGACAATTATTAATTATATCTTGCGCACATAAACATTAAAAGTACTTACACAATAAGATAAATAAAATCTTTGCAATGTTATAAAGGACTATGCCAATATTGTACCCAGTTTCATATTTTATTGAATACTTATATCACGATAAAAAAATACATTTAATATACTGATTTATGGTAAATAATAATCCCCCCAATTTTAATCACGACCCCAAAACAATACTTTTAAAACTGACTGACAATATCATGAATTAATAATGATTGATACAGAAGCCGCTATATCATTAAAAAAAAAAGTGACTTGACCATAACGTTTAATGTAAATTCGCGCTCAATCTGTTGAAAATATCGGATGACATGTAGAAAATTAGGTCACAGAGGTCGAGAACTGTGCGAGTCGCGTGAGTGAAGTCACATATATTTTAATGAAATGTCTAGAAACACATGTAAAACTGAAAAAAATAGTATAATGAATAATTTAAAGGCCGTTAGTAGTGACGTTCAGCAATGAGAGCGCAAGCGTCGATCCATCGAGCGAGGCACGTGGCCGCGCCGCCAGCACACGGCCACGCATCGACACCACCGCGACCAAGGCACTCACTGAACACTGCTATCGAACGTCGCGCGCAATGTCATTCAAACAGTTAATAAAATAATTTAAACAGTTGCGACAAGATCTAAAGTTTTAAACACAACCAATATTAAGTGAAATATGTAAGCCACTTCCTCTGAACGTGTTTTCCAATAGACGTGTTACAATTAGTTACAAATAAAGGTATAAATGGAATAATTAAAATATTGCCTCACAGATTTAAACGAGCTTCCAAAGCTATAATATACTCAAATACAAAACTTAGAGCCATCGTTTGTTTAATTTGAGAGAGACGGATAAATCACACGATGTAGTTCTATTAAATAAACACAACACAACTAAAAACACTTCCGACCCCGAGGGAGTTTCAAGACGAAGTAAAGTGAAGGGGCAAAAGTGTCGTGGAACACCTGTGATACCCCCACCCCCACACTTGTAGGGCTCCAATTCGCCTACGCTGCAAAGACCGACACTTGGTCGTAGCGGTTTTTCACCTACCAAATAGTGAATGCAACAAAACGACCCAGTCGCGTCGGGGCTAAATTTATGAATTTGATTTCAACGATGTAATTTCTCAAAAAAATCGTTTTCCCAACACATCGCATCCATTGATATATTATCAGGATTTTTGTTAAATTGGTGTTTACTTTAGACTTTTATGTTCAAAATAAATATAATTGATTATACTTGATTTTTGAGGGGAAGCACATATTTTGTTGTTTATGCAATGAGAAGTTTTAAAGTAAAATGAAATCACTGCATAAATTTAAATGCAGTTAAAATATTTCTTTAAGGGCCTTAGATTCGTTACTACAAATTATATTTTCAAAATTATAATGACATTGTACTAATGATATATATCAGATACAGTGTAGCAGCAGCAGACGTGACGTGGTAGGAAGCCGTATAGCTGTGAGCGCGCTTCGATCGGAAACGGAAGCGGGCTCGCGTGCCACCATAATTGCCGGTGTCAATGCGGCGGCCTGTACTGGCCCCTTCGATAATTACCGGCCAGCCGACACACATTGGATTGGATTGAAACATGAACTATGGTAATTATGATGACAAAAACAATAAAATACTATTTAAAAAAGTAATCTTTGTTATAACTTGATACAATTTTACAAGTGTAAAGATAAATAATTGTTTTTAAGAACTCTTACTACACTCGATTAAGCTTATATTGTGCAATACTACACTTAATTATTCGATAACCATAATTAAACTTTTATAGTCGGTTATTCCATACATTTATGTCAAGATGGTTATTATATTACAAAATCATTACCTGTGAAATTTAATATAACAAATATTTAGTTCAAGCTGTTCTAGCGACCGCCTTTATGTGTTTCAACTTAAGAGAGGAAGTGGAACAAGGTCCAAAAAAGTCCCCTCTCGTCACGTGCTCAGTAACACGAGCCGGGCGTACCGCTTCCGACGGATGAAACCCCACCTACACGTGTTTACTCACAACCCTCGCGATTATAGATATTTGAATTGTACATATTTTCAATCATTTCCTTAAAGCGTAAAGATTTTTACTTAAATTAATTTAACCCAGAGGTTTACGTAACGATTATTTACGGCAATAACGCCATACATTATTATTCAAACGAGTTATTCCTACTAATTTTCTAACAATTTTTTTGGCCAATTGTATAAGATAAGAATTTTTAACCTAAGTATCAAAATTATATAACAACCAGGGCAAACAACAGAGGCCGGGACGGGGTTACCTGCCTGCAGGCAGATCGGGCCGCAGCAATAGGTCGTTTCGCTCCGCGGGGCATATGTTCGAAATTTCTATTTAGCGTGTATAGTGAGGAGCCCTTATGGCGGGCATTGTGCAAGTGGGTAGAGCCCAGGTGCAAGCGTTTTTGTGCGGCCTTCCGGCGGCTGCGCGCGCACCTGCCGCCGGCGCAGCTGGCGCACGCGCCGCTCTAGCGTCGCGGGCTCACGATGTGCGCCTCGATCGCGCTAGCGGACGTGCGAGGCGGGCAGGTCTCCGACGTTAATACGAGACGTGTTATAGGATTTTGTTTATAAAGTTCAACGGAATAAGTTTAATTAATTATGATTTACATTTTTAACAACTTTTCTCTTCAAACAAATTTATTTTTGTTGAATATTCTACAACTGGAACTTTAAAAAGTTACAAAGTATTACGTAGATAAAAATATATTATTTGTGATGATTATAAAATAATTAGCATGATATTGTCAACTAAAAGATTACGATATAGTTTTTGTAGTTGAAGTTGATCAAAGAAGTTTATGTTACAGACGATAACAAAGACTTATTTTAGATTACAAATTAATTACTCTTTTTAAAGAAAGTGTTATTTGAAAACTTAATATAAATAGAAACAAAAACTAATTGCATCTGTCACTAAGACACAAATTATGGTAATGTAAAAAAATCTTATTAACAATAACTAGCTATTGGCAGATACCGCGCAATGAAATATATTTCATATCCTTTTCGTTGTTATACATGGATTTTATTGTTAAATCTATATAAAGGCGGCAGGTAAGTTCGGTGACATTCTTCACTTCGGATTTATTTTGTTATACGAATGAACCAAAGAATAAAAATTGGAACAGCTAGCTAGATCGGTTAGAAAAAAAAAGGTTCTGATTGAGCTATGAAAAAGAAACGCACCACATTTATACACCTACTTTAGAACAAAATAAAAATGATGATTAAGTCTTTTTGACTCGGGTACAATGTTCGTAGTGTATGTACATCTATTGTGCTGTAAGATAAAAGAGATGTCTCAGCAAAGTTTCTCAATGAGCAAAGATAAAAGTAGATTATTGGAACGATATCATTTACGCCACATCGCCCAGCAGAGCCCGCCGGCGAAGTTTGGAGCGTCGTAATCGGTTCACAACGGGCACTACTAAAGCACGTTGTAGCCACTAATTCTTAGCGATCCTACGGATAAACAATTCGATGACAATTTTTTTGAACTAAGCCAACATCTGTTTGGTAGTTGGATAATTAATGCTGTTATTAGACATGCAGTAATGTAATTATTTTACATGAACGCCTAAATGATTATTTAGGCGTTAAATATATATATATATATATAT
>DWQX01007307.1:0-10270 GCA_018245475.1 Pharmacophagus antenor | reverse complement strand
ATATATATATATATATAAAACATTTCAAAAATCAATTCTATTTAAAAAATAACAATTATCGTAAAAACAAATACAGTATTATTGAATCAGCGTTAATTAAAAAAAAACAGACATTTTTATTTCGAATTTAATTATAAATATGAGCGCATAAATCATTTCCCTTTTACATGGAACACAATTTAATCTGAATTTATTGCATAATATAGCAGGTATTCAATTAAGGTTAATGTACTTAAAAATGTAAGACTTCCCCCCAGCGAAACGCGTGGCGCCCCGACAACCGCAGTATTAATGAAATTGACTTCCCTGGAGATTGAACCCAGACCCCCGGCTCGCGTAGTTTACCCTGGCGGGGAGCTGAACTAAACGGTTATATTGTTTTATCCAACCGTGATGGAGCCTCCGCGTTTACGGTGATACACAAACAAAATGGCGTTATATACCCATAACTTTCTAACACTACATAATGTTTTACACAACACATCAATGTTAAATTTTCCAAAACGATTAATTAAAGAGTTGTGATATATGATATAATTATAATTAATCTATGAAATTTTTTCAACACTACATATGTTAATACGTACAATATTTTTTACAGAATTAGTAAGATAGTAATAATTCGAAAATTATTTTCGTTTATCATAATTTTCCTTCGAAATACATAATCTATTTTGATACTTCATAATGCTTCAGACAATATATGGATAATATAATAATGATTTACAAAATTAGCTTTTTCCACACTTTCATGTAAGCACAATCCAAATTGAAAGTAAAACAAGTGAAATGGACGCGTAGAAGAGGACGCAAGAATAGTATTGTCTAAATGAAAATAAAAAAAAATAATTTGCTTATTTCCGCTATATTTAATGGAAATATTTCGACTCAAAAACAATTTCTTCGCGTGGAACCCGTAACATCTCTTGAGTATGCCACGTGTAAAGGCGAAACGCAAAGAGATTATATTTTAGTCGTAGTATTTGCCATTAAATAAAGCGAAATTAGCAAATTGATTTTTATTTCATTTAGACATGGATTTTTGCAAAGTAACGCTTGAATCAATAAATTATTATCTAAATGTGTGTTATGGGTGCACAAAGCAAATGATTTTCCCGGATATGACGATGAATCAGCATTCTCCTTTTCTACTTAGAAATAATTAATAAACCATCCCGATCTTACTTCCTAGAAATTTGCATGTTTATATCTTAGATACTAAATAGGCTTAGTTTAATTTACTTTTAAACACAATCATTATAACCAAAATAAAACCTATTTTCATAACTTAAATCAATTTATCATTCAAATATTAAGACCACTTTTCATATCAAAAACAACACATGACATTTGACTTGATGGCTGTAGTAAACGTATGTATAGACACTATTCCTCTATATTGTAAATCTTAACATTCATTCGCTTGTAACTCTTAATGCTAGGGTAGTAAGATTGCATTTCCCATGTCGCTGAAACGAATTAATTCAAATGCACGGCTCGATAGCAAGATTGACTAAAGAGACGTAAAATTAATACCTCACTTCAATTGTTGTGTTACGTCTCTAGGCAGCAATTTGTCTATAAATATTTAAGCTTTCCGCTCACCCTCCGCCCAAAACAGGATTCAATTTCACGCCCCAAAAAGGGGTCCGTTTCTCACGACTCCCGCTTCCTTAAAATGTCAAGAGATAAACGAAAGTAACTGATCTAACCAGACCTCCGCATTTATGGGACCCTTAACCATTTTATAGCTCATTCAGGTATCACTGCACAATGCCGGAAGGGGCAACGTGCATTGGACAGGCCAATAAGCATCTCATTCGGAACATTATTCGGTTACATGCAAAACAGAGAATGTACGAAATCAATTTTGTGTTAATATGATGAAGTGAATTTCCTTTGATTTCGTTTTGCTCCCGATTTGAGAAATTTTATTGCCTATTTTTTTTGTCATTACGTAATTAGTGATTTTAACACACGAATTTACAATAAATACATATAAATATTATGGTCAAAAAATAATTCTAATTATAACCAATTAAAAAATATTGTTTTATCAAAAAATCTGGCATTGAGACATAGATGTGACTTAAAAATATTTTTTATCATGTAAAACAAGATAAAGACCATTAAAAATATAAATATACATTTCTAATTTCATTAAAATATTTATTTGTTAATAAGCGATAAAACTTTTAATTTGTGTTATCATATCAGTATCAGATATTATTTTTTTACTAGATATACTAAATTAAAGAGAATGTGGGCAATTTCATCAACCATTATTAAAGCACACATAGTTTGAACTTTTAAATTGCCTGTAAATTATAAGATAGGCACTAAAACTTCTACAGCAAGCAGACAAGTTTAGACAAACGTGGAAGTAGAGTTTGCGGACAAGATTTTCAAATGTATAAGTGGAGGCTCCAGTCGAAATGTTATTTTGTTTTCTGCTTCTTATCTATGATTCACCTATATATATGTTAGTGTTGTATACTTATCGTATTACTTTATGCATTTAATTTAAAGATACAAATATAAACTCTTCAGATAGCTCAATATCACAGATATATTTGTATAAATTTAACATACAGACAAATAGTTTACCCTAATACAATACAATTATCGGCAAGAATCACACCCTATACTCTCGATTCTCTGGGAAATGTTAGGAAATTGCAGGTAGATTTTTTTTTATATATATATTAATGCTTTTCACGCAATACATCGTCGTATCTCTTTTACAATTGCAGTGCACATTCTGCATAATTTGAATCATTAGCTTATCTATTGGCATGTACTCGTAAAATGGTTGGGTTCGTTGCAAATTAATGTGAACTTTAAGACAAATGGACGGAACGCGACTAATTATATTCACGTAACGTTACAAAGAAATTTAATAATATTCGTATAATAGAACTAACTAACGCATTTTGTATTGGAAGCAGTTATTGGGAACTACATTCAATCGAAGGCGTGATTTATTCCGTGTTATTTCATACATAATTTGTACAACTTAAGAAATTAGAACATTTATGGGGTGTTATGGGCCAGACATATCTTTTTATACTATACCAAGAAAATTTTTGATTGTCTCTATGGCAAAATAACGTGAAGGCCATAGGGCACAGGTATAGTGGAGTTTAGGTGGTGGAAAATGTATGGAAGTTATTTTAACCCGCCTATCTAGCTATCACCCTTAATGCCAATCTGGACCCATAACAGCATAACTGTGTTCCGGCAATCATAGAAGCGAAAGCCAAAGTATACGTAGTGAACACGCTTCACCGTCTACGGGTTCATTTTCACTTAACATCAGACGCAATCGCAGTCAAGTTTAAGCTTATAACCGATAAAAAAGTAATAAATTGGAATATACTTTTTTGTTCGAACTATAACTTAATAAATAACTTACAGAACAACTAAAAGTCCTGTAAATTTGAAGGATGTTATTTCACGTTTATCTATTGAAATGAAAAAGAAAAAAAATGTCATACGTTGTTCGTCTTCATGTTATTATATCGCTGACCAACGGTTTGAATGACGGTTTATTTAAAAACAAATATCTTATTTTTTAACATTATCTTTAATCGTATTATGTGCTAGGAAAAGAATCAATAAAAGCATTAGTCCACCCACGGCCGTTGAGCGGACAAATTGAGCTTTACAAAAGGCCACGCAAGAGCACCGTTCGGGCTCACATGATCCCACATCTGAACTCTTAATGGCCGCCCGACTATTAGCTCCCGAGTCCCGACCGCCGTGGGCAAACTTCCTTGAGCCGACTTAATCTAGGCTTGAGGCAGATTTGAACTGAACATATTCTCCCCGAATGTACTTAAGGATTGTTACGTCGCCATATTTTGATACGGGATAAGGTTAAATTACTTTGAATTACGTTATTTGGAGTATTGCGGATAAAACCTCCATTATAGTTTGTTGTTTTGAGTCAAAAGGGATTGGTTACTACACTTAACTATTTAACCTATTCACTATAAATGTACCAAGTTTCGAAACAGGTATTATCTTTGACTAGACATTTTAAAACTTGCATTATCATAGATTTTAATAGACATCACAATATATGTGATTTTTGTGAATTATTTACGCCACTTTTTACATTTGCATTATGTGAAAACAAATATTTCATATTAAATTCTAATTAAGACGTAAATAATTGCCTATAGTTTCCATAAGCTAAAGCTTATTTGATTTTTAAGCTAATTCATTGAATGTGGGATTTACAATGAAACGTCTGCCTCCGTTCCTAGACTCGAATAATAAAGGAGAGCAACGAAGTTAGTGATGTAAATGTAAACTTTATCTGCTTAGTGGAAGGTCGTCTGTTGATTAAACAGTGGATATCGTCAGTAGCATTTCAATTATAACTTTGTTTGCGTTGTCAACGGCGCCGAATAATTGTATCTGCGTTACATTTGAAAGACTGCGGCATGTTTTACCTCATTAATTACTTTACGAGAAATATGAAGTTACATAGATCAAATAATAGAAATGTGAAAGTGGGAGTTCACTTTGCGTTCGATAACAACTGAACATGTCATTTGTCTGTGTGCCTGTTGGTATAACATCATAGGTTTAATGAATTTTGTAATTACCTCTGACTGCTTCAAATACATATTTATTTTTTGTATGGTTACTTTTATCTTATAATTTTTTTGAGTCTATATCACGTAAATATTCACTAGGTACGATACCTAATCCTCGACATTTCGGCATGACTTGGATCGGTTGTAGTCGCGAGGCACTCTGCCTACTACCTAGTGAATATTTACGCGATATAGACCCGAAAGAATTTAAATTATAATGTACACAAATTGCGGAAGTTTAAAATCGTTGTTACTTTTATGTATTTTGTTACAACATTTTACGCTTAGCCATTTTAGATTTTAGACGTGTCAGATGTTGTTGTTAATTTACAACTATCAAAACAGGTTTTAAACTGCACATAACTTCAATGCACAAAATCAATTTGGTACTATTTTAATGATATTTTTTTTTTGAAAAGCTCAAACTTGGCTATAACTTTTTGTGCTAAATATAAGAGAATAATTAATTATATATTTTTCACCATAAACTTTTTTACTTCAGTTCTGTCAAAACTACAATTGTACTTGTGGTGTTCTCATGACAAAATATAAACGTTGAACTGTAAAAAAAAGTAAAAAAATGAAAAACAGAATATTTTAATAAAGATGAGATTAAACCGCGGCGACTTAAAATTATATTTAGATGAAGCTTAAAACACTTTGTTGTGTATTTCATTAATTTTACAAAGCCCAACACTAGGTCTCCGGTGGTGAAGTGCAAGATAATACTTTGTTTGGAATATTCCTTCTAACCCACTTCGTAACGTCGCATATTAAATTAAACGGTACCTACTACGAGGATAAAGATAACACGAAACAAGTGGAAAACAGGAAAAACGGCGGAGTCGTGTTTTAAATATTTATCTAAAGTTCTTTTATCATAAGGATTATGTCTAATTGTAAATTTGATGCAAAATGGTTGAAGATAGGCAATATTTATTTTACAGCTTAAATATAATAAATTTACAATTTTTTTTTTGGTTTTCTTTTCTAATCTGTAGTAATTTGTTGCATTATAGTGTTCTTATATTTATTACTTTGCAAGAAAATTATAACACAATGTTGCGAGAAACAATAATGAATAAATAAGTCGAACGCACATTAGTAGGTAGAGCTTTTTAACAAAAGTTGTTCCGTCAGAATGACGACTCCAGTAAACCTAATGATAAAACTATCAAATGTAACGGTTGATCATAAAAAAAAGATGAACTCCTCTTACTTCCCTGTTATTCATAGAAAAAGATTCCTTGTCATCTATAGAAAAAATCTACAAATTGATTTCAAATTTTAATCTTATATGAAATATTGAAATTCAATCAAATAAAATCAAATATTTGTTGATGTTATACAACTCTATTCATTTTCTGTTCGTAAGTTTTCACTAAGATAGAAGCGTGTTGTCGACTTAAACATAACGTCGCGTTGGTAAATACTACCAATTGCGTCATGAAAATATTAATACCAACATTACAAAAATATTATTTGCTTTACTTACCATTAGGTTGAGATTGTGCTCAAGCGCTAGTATGTGTAATGTAAAAAATATTAAATTTAGCGAACAGTCTAAAAATTAAATAATATTGAACTTCAAATCTTAATTTATAATTATAATTATGTATTTTTCTCTCTAATAATAGATTAGGAAGTTCAAAGGAATGTGACATCACGGCTCAACCCATACCTTACAACATTTTTTTTTTGGTTATGGACTAATACTTGGCCTCGATTTCACCTGATATTAAGTGACAATCAGGTCGTAGATGGTGAAGCGTTTTCACCCAGAAAACATCTGGCTCTCATATATATGACTATCGGAACACAGTAACTCTATTATGGCGGCAAATTACCATTGAGGGTGGTAGCTAGCCTGGCGTGTTTGAAAAACCCTACCACCACCCAGACTCCACCATTCCTGTGGCCGGGGAATCAAGCCCGGGATCTCTGCGTTACAGGGTAAGCGGGTTAACTACGAAAGCAGTCTAAAATTAGAAATATTATCATGGACATCCCTCTATCACGTTTCACCATCATTATCACTTTATGTAATGTAAAATTAAGGTCAAGTGTTAGCCAGCTGTCGATAAAGAAAAGTCTATCTTTACACACTTTAATCGTAGTGGTTTCGTTCAATAAATTTCGCGAGATGTTTTCTTGCACAAAAACAGTTACGTTGTTGAATTAGGTCTCAGCTACTGTTTTCCCCTAAGAGCTACGGTGTGGAGAACTTTAAAAAGTTTGTGGAAAGGTTGCTTAAGGGTCGGTAACACGCAAGCTATAATTCCGATGTTGCTGGCGTATATAGGTGATGATCATGCAATTTCAGGAGAGCTGCATGTCCATTTGCTAGCATTACACTTGTTAGATAGTCATATTCAGAAATTATATCCTCACATTCTCTTCTTTAATTACTATCAAACAGACTCATTCATTAAAAAAAAAAAGAAAGAAAACAACAAATTAATAACTGCCCTACGATCGGTCTATTGTAAATTCTCATTTCTAAATTCTCAAGGCAACAATAATAAATGCAAAACGTAAACAAACGATCAATGCTCAGAAACAACGGACGCGCTTGGTATCCATTCGCAATATGATTTCAACCCAATGAATGCATGCCATGACTGAGTAGCAATTAGATCGAGCAAACACATATGAAACCACTCGTGCGAAACAATATGAGAAAGGGGTGCACAGCCTAACAAACAAAAGGTTGGATACGCTCCGATTGTGCTGTGGGCACAATTGAATGAAAATTTTATAACGTAAGCAGAACATTGCCAACAACGTATAGTGTTTGATAAACTCTTAAAACAGCCACATCTTCAGCGACATTTTTGCCATGCACTCATTTGCCGCACTCAATACTCTCATTATACGAAAATTATTTAGATTTTGCTTAAACTATTCTAAAGGTTGGAAATTCATTTAGGTCGACTTTGCTATATGCTGTCACCATATTCATTATCATATCATTGAAACTAAGAGAAATATGTTTGTTCAACAATTTCATTATCATCAACTTCAATAAAACTTATATAAACGTTAAAAACGGAGTGAGTTTTCTTAATTTATTTATAATAAACAAAATCCTGTCCTACAGATGAAATATTTGCAGATATCTAAAAAGTTTTTCCAAAATTTTCATAAGCGTCAGTACAGAATAAAATAAATTCCTATAAAAGCAGGTAATACACAATATGAACGAGCGCACGGTGTCCCTGTAGATGAAGCTGTAACAATAAAAGCATTTACTAAGAACCAATGAAAGGAACAGAATGCGCGATGCGAAGACAAACCCGCGTCTTTGTTGCGACCGCTGGGCGTAATACATTTTATGACAAATTGGAACTTCAAGTCAGCGAGACGGGAACACTGTTCCGCCGGCCACCCGATAATTGTTATAAGAAAGTCTTGTGATGGAGGAAAGCTAAATACACTATTATTTCTTCATTCCTCTCAAGATTCTGTTCTTTCTTTATTGATGTTTAATATCTTTCTACAAACAAACGTCTCTTATTGTCTTTTACGATAAATAGCGAATCTTTCGATTTATGCCACAAATTTCAACAAACTTCATTGTCAATTTCTGATCGTTTACTCTTTATAATAAAATTAGAGTGTCTATCTAATATTTACAAGTATTATGATTTAGTTCACCGACAAAAGAGTAGTTTGAGACATTTTAACTTGATTTTGACAGAGTAAATTACTCCGATAAACTTATGTACAGTTGATAGCGTTTGTCTCTTGTCACCTATTGTCTTCCAGTAAAAGAAGACAAACAAAATGCAATGCAAAAGAGGTAGATGTCAGCTCTAAAACGATATAAGATTCTACTTCATTTAAATCAAACGTATTATATTTATCTTTCGTGCTTATGTTAAAGTAACTATTTTGCTGGCCACTTTTCTTGGAACTTCATCCTCATCCATTATAACTTTTTGATATTTATCAGTACCTATCTTTGGCTTTAGTGATGGATCACTAATTTCATTAGTAGTTATTAGACACTCTATTATTTCGCCACCGTGTTAAGCCCGCAATAAATTCGACTCGACGACGCTGCGACTAGACAAGCGAAGTTCTTCCGCCGCCTGTCAGACGCCTCTGTTTAATCAAAATGCAAATTAAAATGCTTTCGCGGCATAAACCGTCGCGTGACATGACAAAACACGGCGCAGGCTCTTTCATGCGGAGAAGCAATATATTGCTTAAGGCAACGTACCAAGCTACCAGCCCCTTCGGTTATACAGCTAAGTACGGTCATATAGAAAGTTATATGATCTAGACTAAATGGTCTAATGTAAGTAGTAAAAGTAATGCAATCATTACTATAGGCAAGAATTAACTAGAGAATTTCCATTCACATGGAACTTTAATTTTTCTTTTTCATCTACTTTCGTAGGCTTGATCTACCACTTTGTCTTTTAGGAGTATTATAACATAAATTTTTTTGCACTAATTAATTTTAAACTGGATAAACAAAATGTATTGATACTCAAACATAATAAGTGTAATGATATTGTATGGTAAAAATTAAAAATAAAATAATGCAATTGATGTAAACACTTAGTTTGAAAAAATTATTCTTTGAAAGACGGTTTCTCGTGTGCATCAAGAGAATGAATCAATCTAGGCCAAAGTACGTAATCCTATTTTTCTCAAACTGACAGTTGACAACAAAGGATATACAGGAAGTTAATAAACTTATTTAGTTTATAAAAGCCCATCACAATATCCGTAATTCAGTGCCATAACGACTCTAGAAGTGTCTTATTTCGAATGTTATCGGTTTTGTACGACAGACGCAAATCTGTTTCCATTATACTGCGGAGTTACGAAAAGGTTATTATTAAAAATTTAAATAATGTCAATTTAGATTGTTGAATGGAAATTTAACTTGTGTCAATATAGTCATAATTATATAAGGCCATGTTGATTAAATGAAATAAGGAGATAATTGGAAACACAACAGTTCTTCTCAGTAGAGAGCGCGTTTTGAATTGACATAGTTAAATTTATGACAATGAAAAGTAATTCTACAAAATAATCAAATTTAACAAAGAAATTATTGGTTAGAGTTTAATTCAAACCGCATTTTCTACAATCTTTTTAGTACCAATTGTATTAGTTACAATAATTATACAAGAAGTCTTCATTTTAAATAATTTAACTTTGTCGTTCACGTTACATTTATTATTCACTAGCTCTGTAAACATCTTCAGATTTAAGGGCGCAGCGGATGCGTTTCCATCCGAATCGTGCGGTGCAACTTTGAGCTGAATTAATTTCCTAAGATCTGCATGCAAATTTTGAAATAACATTGTAAATTATACACTCGTCGTTGTTGTTCGGTTGGTTGGGGGTAAATTGTTGTTATATGCAAAACTAACGGCGCATACACCAGCGGTTCGTTTATTGCTCCACTGCAAACGGCTACGTGTTACGTGGAACTATATAGCAACATGAAAATCGTTACGCTTTACATCCGCAAGCGCTTGCGTTTAGCGAATATAACATAAACAAAGATGAAATCGATTTAACCCCTTACGAATATAGCTTGATAATACAGCGCTTAAGCGCTATAAGACGGTTAGTCTTATTAATAATCCATAAGGAATATTATAAAGAAATATAGAACGAAACTATATATATATATATTT
>DWQX01007306.1:0-10271 GCA_018245475.1 Pharmacophagus antenor | reverse complement strand
AAATTAAATTGTGATATAAACTGAATTGCTTCATTATCATCAACTGGTAAGTTAAAAGAAAGTGAAAATAAAATTCGAAATCCATGGTAAAATAATAAATAAGCCAATGTTATAGCAATCTTCTTAATGGGTTTAAATATTAACGATTTATAGCAATTTTAGGTTATCGATTTTTAAATAGGAACACTTAAAATAAATTTGGATAAAACGCCGAATAATTAATGAAATAAAAATCAAGGAACTTTATTATTAATATTTTTACAAAATATAAAAAGAAACCATCTTTAAATTTAAATGGTATAAAAGTAAATTTTATCAAATACAGCATATAGAAATTTGAATTCACCTGGATTGTGAAATATCACAAACTGCTTCATATTTTTATATGTTGAAATAAAGCTGTTTTTTATTTTATTCTGTTGAATCCAACTTTAATCCACCTTCGGGTACTGGTGGTGGTGGGACATTAGTTATTTCTGGATCCTTAGGGGAATAATTTAGAACATTAAGATCGCTTGGTTCAGGAGGAGGCGTGGGCGTTGACTGATTATTTGCTTCAGGCGCCGGGGCAGCTTCCTTTTTACTAGAAGGCGAAGCTTCATATTGGCCTAGAACATTCGTTAAGGGATGGTACAATGGAGGTAAAGCCGCGAAAGGATAAAAACCAAACGGGTCGTAAGGATCGTAGAATCTCAGGGCTGGGTATGAGTAGGCAAAATGTCCAAAATTGGGAATACTGTTGTATGTACGACTGATCGGTAATACGTGCGGTGGTAATCCGAACTCATTGAGAGGTATGGGAGATTCTGTACTGGGTGGTGGAGCTGGTGTTTGCGGAGCGTCGCCTGCATTTTCAGGTTTTGCGGTAACCGGGGCAGGAGGCGACCCGGGTTCCTCTGAACTTGACGGAGCCTCGACCGGTGGTGCTTCGGATGATGGCGCAGATGGTGGTTTTAATGGTGCTTCAGGACTCTTAGGTAGAAATGCTGGCGAATGGATAAAGCCCTGGAAATACAAAAAATTGTATACTTTTAATGATATTTATATGCAATAAGCAATTCCTCATCGATATAAGCTACATTATTAAAAGGTATCTGAAGGTAACAAACATTTAAGATCATGTAAACCACCACAACGTACTTTTAATTTAGTTGTCTTTTTATTAGTCTAAATAATCTTAGGGACTACATAAGGCTTTTCAAAGAAAAATTATAAATTAAATAATTTATACAAACTTGCCAAGGGACTTTTCAGCGAATTCAGAATCGTTACACCATTTACAATATTTTGTTATTAACAGATTTAGAAGCTTATGCTATATTCTCATTAATAATAATGCTATATTATTATTAATTAAATAAGGATATTTTAACGTACTTACATTGCCTATGGGTAATTCAGCCCCATAAAAGAATGGTGACTGAAGTGGGAATGTAAATGCTGCATCGTGTAGCACCGGTTGGTACACCGGGTAAGCCTTACTTGGCTCTAAGTTCTGGTTTGATGTTATCAGGGCATTGTACACTTTTGGTATCCTTCCAGGGATTGGACTTGCCGTCACACAAATGGCTATGAATAAGAGCTGAAAACGATAAAATATTTGATTAAAAAAATAAATGGAAAACGACGGATTCAATGTAATGATTTTAGATGTTAAATAATTTAGTACCAAGTAAAATGGGTTAAATATACAATGTGCTTTTTTATATCTTAAGAGAGGCAGAGGAGCTTCGTATAAAATAATTTTGACAATTATGATTCCTGGACTAGAAAAGCACTCTAAATATGTAAATCCGTTTAAAAGTATTTTCCCGTTTTCGTCATAGCTAAATTACCTACAAGTGATCACAATGACGTATAATATACCGTGATATATTTTTTAAAAATAATAATGTATTATTATTTATTTAGTTATTGAGATAAAAACAGAGCTTAAATTACATAAAAAGCTACTACTACATAGTCCAGTAAAGTATCCACAATTAAATATTACATATGTGTGTACATTCAACGATATTATAAAATTTACAATTAAACATTATTATTATTAACATTGCAATTAATGATTCTAATCTAAAGCTTTACAACAATATTTAAAATTAGAGTAAGAATGATATAAGTAATTACTGGGTCAACGTTATCTTCGACCTTTATTTATTGGTTAAAAGTTCCTTGATGATATAGTGACACACGCTTTGCACCTGGAATTTGGTGAGCAGCACGGTCACCTACGTGTAATTATTCTTTATCTCTTATCTACTACTTTGTTTAACTAAATGACACATAAATTTTAACAGAACGATCCAAATTTTAACTCCATAAATCAACGGACTACGCATTAGTCGTACCGTCCGTAAATAATTAGATAGCAATATGTAACTTTTGTGTAGGCATGAATTTTTGTAAAACCAATACTGTAATAAAAAAACTGCACTACACCACATTAAAACAATATTATTTATTTCTCGGAACTGTACAAACATATAACAATCAGTATTAGAAAGTCAATTTATTTCTAGCACATATAAGCGCCCACTGTATTCAAATAATTAATGATATGTTTTTGGGTTTTGAAATTTACTCCATAAATTTTTAAAAGAAAATGAATTAGAAAAGACAGATATTGAATCAGTTAATTGTTTCTGGTTAGAAAGATATAATATAATAAAATTAATTTCATAAAATAAAAAAAAAAAACAATGAACTCTATGTGTAAAAAAATGGAATAAAATTTTTTGTACATTTTCAAAATTTCCGTTTAATATTTGCGTTTTTTGTTTTTAGTTTCTACATTAAGAATCTTTTTTATTAATAAAAATAATTTGTAATAATTGTATATGACGAAGTAAATACCCCAGAAGTATTTTTAAAAGTGTGACGTCCGCATTGCCGACGTCACAATTACCCACATTATAAAGGTTTTTCTAAAATAAACTTCAAAGACTTGTTAACAGACTTCGTGTATTCAACGGGCAGTGATCCGACTTCCCAAAGAGGTCCGTACTATACGACGGCTCGAACACGATTGCCTATGTGACTATTTTTGATTGAAGTTTTGTGCTGTTAGCCTTACAGGCTTGTACAGCTGCTTGCTTGTAATGCCCTGAGTGCCTGCTGCTGCTGCTGGATTCGGTGAAGTTTGCGCTGTTAGTCTTATTAACGACTATTACAGCTTCATCGAAACTGCCTCGCGAATCCGGTGATTCGCGAGCTATCGGCCCTGAGTGCCTGCAGTGCGGCCGTATTTATAGGGGCCGTCGGCCGTTTAGTTTTTTACAAGTTTTATTTTAACATATATTTTTAAAGTTAATTCATTACAATGCTCAAGTACGGCCGTATTTATTTTAAAGTTAATTTATTACAATACTCAAGTGCGGCCGTACTTATTTTAACGTTAATTTATTACAATATTCAAGTGCAGCTGTATTTAAAAAGGTCCTCGACCGTCAATTTGGAGGGAACTGCGCCGATATATATTATAATACAATAAGCTGCTAAATAATGTTTGGGTATTAAACAAGAAGTTTGATATGTCTAGGAATTAAAGAAAAAATTTAGGAGAAAATTTCGTGTCTCGTTTTTAATGTGATATACACTATATGACAAGAAATTATTAATTGTAATTAACATTCGCAAATACGAAAAACATTTCATAAATAAATAGACCTTGAATAATTTGTAAATGTGGCCGAAAAAGGTCATTGTAAGCCATATACCTTTCACTTTTAATTACTTGCAAGGAAAATACTGATGTGATATTTCAAAAGAATGATTTCCTTTCAACTCGGAAGTGAACGGAGTTGAAGAGTAATAATGATATTAAAAACAACAAAGTTCAGAGTACAATTTTCGTAAATATCATGTTTGATACACGGCCTTTAACTTTATTTTTTCTCTTTTCATTTTGGCTCTTTACACGCCATGACCATGATACTGGCTTTTTTAAATCTCTAGTTATGGTGATTATCGGTTGCTGCTTCAAATAAATCAATTATTATGATTAATTGTTCTGAAATTGTTTTTTGTTTATTACATACGATAGATTTTGCAACTAAAACAAATAATAAATAAAGTATGAATTGGAAGAATGGATTTAATGCAAACATAAAAACTCATTTAAAAATTACGTAATGCGATGAATTATAAATATGCAAAAATAGACTTCAATTTCATTATATGCCCCTGAGATTTACACAAAAAATACAAATTCTCACACATTTATTTGATAAACGTGCGGCCAAAAGAACGAGCCAGGTCATTGCCGAGTTATGTTGTAATAACTTGCCTAATCGTATTATAATATTCCACTTTGAACTATCCGAACTTCAAGCACTGACCAAGAGCTTATAACCAACAAAGAAAAAGTCAAAACGCAGATATTATAATTGACGGTATATCTATGGCGGGAGTTAAAAAAATGATGAATGACGCCGGTAAGACGTGTTAAATAAATCGCTTTATATTAAGTATACTCGTATATTTAAACGAGTGATAGAAGAAATTTGTAAGGAAAAAAAAATTGTAACATGAAAATGGTAATAAGATTAATTTGTGATCACTGTTCAATACGTTCACTTTGAACTAGCGAACCTTTTATCAAAAAAGTTCGATTGTCTTCGTGGCGCAGTGGTTTACCTGCTTGCCCTGTAATGCGGAGGTCCTGGCTTTGATACCCAGGTCACAGGAGTACTGAAGTCTGGATGGTTTTTCAAAACCAGCCTAGCTAGCTACCACCCTCAATGTTAATCTGCCGCCATAACAGCATTGCTGTTCCGGAAGTCATACATGTGAGAGCCAGAAGTATTCTAGGCGAACACGTTTTACCATCTACGGCTTCATTGTCACTTAACATCGTGTGAAATCGGAGTCGAGTGTTAGCCCATGACTGATAAAAAAGGCAAATTATTGTTAGTTAATTAATAAAATAGATTATATTTATGATTGATTGTTGTTTTATCAGAGGCCGGCGTGAATATATTTAAAAGAGAGGTGTGTTGTTGTGTAAACATCCTTAGTAGGAATCCGTAGTAGGAATTTGTTTAATAAGACATGATAACTGTGGCATCTAAACGTATCTTTCTTTTAAACACTTCTAAAATGTTTTAACGGAAATGTAAAAGAAAATTTAAAAAGATTCAGTTGACTTTAAAGAACTCTTAAGTTTTTTTAAAAGATTTTTCTGTGACTGTATAAAGAAAAATACGAGATTGATTATTTACCATTTATAGCACCTTATGTTCGTCTTAAACTGCAAGTTCACAATGAAATTTGCTTTTAACTATTGCGAATCCATAACTTCAACGCTAAAAGCATTATTGCGAAATTGTAAGATCCTATTACATAATTATACACAATTTAAATAATTGTAACCTACACTAACGGAGAAACTAATTTTATACATTTACTCGTTCTACATAAATAGTTAAACGATTGGCTTTAAAGTAAAATTGTATTAATCTTTGCAAATGCAAAAGAAATTGTTTCAATGATAATTTAAAAAACTTTAGCACTTTTTTACAATTTCAAATTTCGTAACAAACACTATCTTAAAAAGCGGAGAATATTACTTAACTTAACCATAATAAATTACATACTTCATTCATAGAATAAATTACAGTTTGCTTTAATTCATGTCGTGTAATCAACAAACTATGTACATTCTGTAAAATTTTGTATTAACTGTATGAAAGTTATAAAATACTTTCAGAATTTCTAATGTTTTCTAAGCATAATAAGCTAAGTAATCTATATTAATAAACTGACGAAAATAAACATTGCAAATTAAATAGTTATTCAATAAATGAATACTAATAAAAAAGATTCTTTAAATTAATGCCAAAAACGCCAATTTTGGACGTTGTAATTAGCGTAGTTCAGTTCCGATATAAATTAATTGCTTACATGCTTCTGTAGTATAAGGTAACTTGGGTCCCGCAATATGATAGAGAAAGGTTGGAAATATATCTATAATTTATCTCAGTATGAAGGTTAGCAAAACTGTAACTTGTTCCACACCTATACGCATTTACTTTGCTTAACATTTATTAGGACATTACCTCTACTCCTACATACATGTTCTTTGAATCAAAATAAGTAAACCCAGTAAAACTGGAATGGACTGTAGAAATGTAAGAGTTATTACATTGACAGTTAAAAACAGTCATATGAGAGACCATTTTAAATAACGATATTCACCTTAACACTTTCCTGTATGAATGCAATAAATTTTTGCGATAACTACAATGAAAGTACATTTCAGACAGAGCCCGTGTAGTATTATTATATTAGTAGTGTATTCTGTAGTCCTCCATGCAATGCAATAAATTTCCTAGTTGTATAACTTGACACAAGTGCAAATGTTACATAAATCATAAACATTATTCAAGGTTTTGCGAAGTACTCTGCAAGTAACGACGTAGTTATTGTGTATCTGTTACTAGATAGACAAGTTGACCAAGACGCACGCTAAGCACTTAATACAATAATCAATCAAATCCATGTTACTGATAGCTCGCGGATCACTGGATCCGCGAGCCAGTTTCGATGAAGCTGTAATAGTCGTCAATAAGACTAACAGCGCAAACTTCACCGAATCCAGCAGCAACAGCAGCAGCAGCAATCCACGTTACTTTACGATCATGGTAATATCATTAAATAGTAAAAGATATAACTATAGATAGAGACAATATATAAGAAAACGAATAGAGTATAGGGTATGATATACATCAAACTCGAAGTCAAGTTACAAATTTCTTTATTTAAAAGTCTATACAGTTACTTTTAATTGTTAAACGTTTAATTACTGTCAATACGCAACGCGCCCACCTCCGAGAATAACTGACAAGAAACTTAAGACGTTTATCTTTTTTCTAAATTTTTTTGATTATACTCAGTGACCAAAAAATACAGAAATAAACATTGCACTGTTAAAAAAGCAATTCTTTTCCAAACTCTTTCATTCTTTAAATAGTGATCTAAACAGTTTCACGTTTTTTTTTTCCATTAAATGCGTTTCAGAAAATAAATCTATTAATAGATAAATTACATTGTTTGGCAATTTGTTGTAAAAAAAAAGTAAAATTTCTTTTTGACATATTTAATTTTTACAACAAAGTATGATAAATTACTTGTTTCAAATCATGAGACTGATATTGCAATACTTTTAATTCTGCTTAAAAGCAATGGCACATTTAATAAAACAAAAATCAATTTCTCTGTTTTTATGCGTATGGTCAAAATAAAACTAAACTATGCCACAAAACAATAAACCTACAAGATTTATAGTTTCGTATATCTCTTTAATTTCTTAATTATTTACAGATATAGAGTAAAATTACTTTATATAATGAAAGTAACTTTATTATGTGTTCGAATATCTATTATCATTATATAAATTATCAAACAATTAATGTTTTTGCGAATTAAAATTTACTAATAAACAACTTCGATTCATGCGCAAGCCGGAAATATCTTACACAATGGTGCGTCAGCTGCCCAGCCTTGGCCACGCCTTTAATCAAGGTCTAAGAAATGGAACGTATAATAAACTGGTACCCGTTAACGTCAAAATTACCGCGGACCAAAACTTCCAAATTAATACCCTTTTATTGTCAACTAAAATGAGTATTAATGACATAATATCAATAATAACAATTTTTTTAACATTTCGTTATGTTAAAAATATAATTTATCAATGAAAGAAGAGTTACATCAAATTCAATTTCTGAAGTCATTTAGGATATAAATATAAAAAGTTTCAGCATTCTAAATGGAAATTTCCCAATTCGCTGGTAACATATTTAAAACAATGATTACTATAAAATTCCGTATTCATATATGTTCGTATCCTTAGATGAATGTAAAAAAATATTAAAATTAGCTTGAGAAATGTTTAATTTTATTAAAAAAAAAGTGTAAACGACATTAAATTAGTATTTCAAACCATAACAATAAGAAATACGAGTGTAAAACTATAGAATGTTTTGTTATGCATAAAAAAAAATCGTAAGTGTTAGTATATATTATAGATAATTCCACGACACGTTTTACATGTAACGAAATAATTATACAGCTATTTCGTATATTAAAAAACAGTAACTTTTCGAGACATCAACAAACTACTCCCAAAAAGGTCGAAATATTATTATTTTTACTGTAATATAATATTATTGACTGACATGGATCATTCGCCAATTATATAAGCACCTATCTCTTTTCTTCATTTGGCTCAGAAACAGGACAGAAATAAAAGAACGACCGATGGCGCAGATAAAGTTTGCAACCAATTGCGCATCATTGTGCATTGTCTATGGCTCAAGGTTTAATGACCTTACGCAGCAAGCAGATAACTTAAGCCCATCGAAATTTCCTTACACATTACCAACTCAGCCGGTCCATAAAATAAAGCCGTTTGTGCTCAGCGCCTACTAATGCTAAATGACGCCAAACAGATTTTTTTCAAATATTGTCGTATTAATTATGACATTTAATACAAGCAAAAGTTATTTTATGAATGTGTTGAATTTTATGTTTGTTAATTTTAACAGTTAATGTTTGATATAAAAATAAATTCGTTAGATTTCTTTTTTGTAAATTATCCACAAATAATTTTAATGTATATTTGAGGAATATTTCAATTATCGTTTGCAAGAATTCACTTTTAGTTACTTAATTTTCTAGGGATTTTACAGACAATCTCTCAATTTGTAAATACGCTCACAAAAAAGAGTAAACAGACCGCTTGAGTTCCTTGTCAATTCTCAAAGGAGGGCGCGTTGTGAACTGACACTAACTAAACTATAGACGATTAAAAGGTTGCACAAAACCTATTTAAAAAAGAAAAATTAAAATTTAGTTTAGTCGAGCTTCAGACTTACTAGTCCCCGACTGCTGTATATACAAACATACATATAAGAGCAAGTTTTATTATTCAAAACGTAATGTTTAGTTATTGTTAAATAACTTTTTCGAAAAAAAATTATGTAACTAGAATTTGAAATTTTGTCACTTAACTAAAATTAGTGAATAACTTTTTCTAGCAAAATTTTTTGGCAACATCTATATTAATATAAATCATTTGTTATATTATAAAAAGCGAAATTTTTAACAATTTATAAGAAGGGTACGTTCTTTATGTTATTAGAGATTATAGAATTCATTATTTAATTATAGAATGTAAAAAACTTACGATTCAACTACTTGTAAGGCTTCAATTTGAAATTGGTTTAGCTTGATTCCGAATAGAAAAAGACTTAAATCGTACGACACAATTTGTCTTAGGCTGTTATATATTCCAGGAATGTCTGATATACACTGCCGACCAAAAGATTGAGATCACTTTGTACACAGGTTATAATTTGCAAAATATTTTAAATCTGCGTATGATAATGTAACAATATGAACACCTGTGTAATCTACTAATCATTTTGAATGTCTAAATACCATTTCTGTTATCTTTTACACAATGACTATGCAATAAATGGGCATGGTTTATTTACCACAGATGAGTGTCGCGTAAGGACCAGTTGTTGCAATTGTCATTATATTATATGGCGGCTCCCTTGTACTTGTTTGGTTATTGTTTTGATAAATATTTAGGAATATTTTAAGCCATAAATCCTATTCATAGCATGGCTACTTAAGGAGTTAGCCTTGGTTAAATCTATTCAGTCTGAGTTACTGTTTTGTCAACTGAAGATCTCCAAAAATGGGAAAAGTCCGTAAAATCTCCAGTGAAACTCGTTCCGCCATCGTTCAATCATCGAGATTCCCGCTAAGCTGAAGTTATCGAAGACTTGTGTTCATAACGCAATAACTCGATACAAGACAACCGTCAGTCATCAAGACCTACCGCGCTCGGGGAAGCCGAGAGCAACCACTTCTAGCGAAGACAACTTCATTGTTGTAACAAGCAAGCGTAATAGACGTTTATCAGCACCAGAAAATCGAGCTGAACTCAATAAAACTCGACCGAAACCTATATCATTGACAACAGTAAAGAGAAGACTTCGAGATGCCAATTTGTTTGGTAGCGTAGATGTTCGTAAACCACTGTTACGGCCACAAAACGAAAAGAAACATCTGCAGTGGGCTCTTACTCATCGATATTGGACTGAAGAAGACTTTAAAAAAGTTTTTTGGACTGATGAATAAAAGTTCGAAATATTCGTTTCGAAAAGAAGAGTTTTTGTACGTCGTAGTGCCGAAGAAAAGATGTTGCCAGACTGTGTAGTGCCAATAGTCAAACATGATGGAGGCTCTATTATGGTCTG
>DWQX01007305.1:0-10271 GCA_018245475.1 Pharmacophagus antenor | reverse complement strand
GTATTAAACATGCAATTTATTGTCTATCCATACTTTAATTACATCTTCATTTTTCGCTACCACCCAAAGGTTGGCTGTAAGAAAACACTTATAGTGATAAGTCCGCCTTTATACAATTTTGTCTCATAGCCTTTATATGTAATTGTTTTATGTACAATAAAGTATTCATTCATGGCACTGAGAGCAAGAAAATAAAAATTTGTCTGCAAAATAGGTTAAATCAATAACTATAATTATGACGAATACACACCTTGGTAGCCATACACTATAATTGACAAATTCCCTTGTCATCGATGCAGACCATTTCTATATTAGATTTGGCAAAAATTATTTTTAATGAAAAATTTACGTAATACTTTCAATAAACTTAACATCACACATTACAATTCCTCTGCTTAAATCATTAAACACCTGCGTGATAGTGATTGCGCATACCTTCCATGATCTCGACGGTCATCGCGCGCGAGACCACGTCGCGGCTGGCCAGGTCCTTGGCGACCGGCGCATACCTCTCCATGAACCGCTCGCCCTTGGCGTTGACCAGGAACCCGCCTTCACCGCGGCAGCCCTCCGTCATCAGGCAGCCCGCACCGTATATCCCTAAAAACAGTTTATATTATTTTAATTGATAACTAAAACTAATAAAATTAAACAGCATAAAATATTGGAAACGTACACGTCTCACCCTTTAAAATTGTATGGATTTTAACCCCTGATGCATAGATGGGTGTTATATTTAAACTCATGTATTTGTGTTTTCATGATTGGGAGTTGTAATTTTTTATGTTTCAAACTAATTTAGTGACATTGTCACATCACTTACAACAAATGAAGTAGTGCAATAATTAATTATATTTATCAAGAACAATCAAGGCTACATGATAGAGTAAGGTCTTAACTTTAGTAAATTATATTAAATAAAAAGTACAAAATCACAATAATAAATGGAAATTTCACCAAAGATATATGAGTGTCAAAATAAAAGGTATTAACATAGTACATAACATTGTTATAACGTGTATTAGTTTATGTCTCTAACAATTATAAACCCCGGCAGTATTTTCTAGTGCCATTATATTAAATAACAAATGTTCAAATTTACAATTCTATTAGTCATCTTATTAAATTATTTAGAAATAGCTAATCAATCATAGATGATGCAATAATCTAAATCATTAATTTATGGCTATGGGAATATTTTAATGTAAAAATAATTAATACAATGAAGGTAATGAATAATAATGCCCATGTGAATTATATATACTATTATGACATTTGAGTGAAACTATGATTAGCTTTTTATACCTACATTCAAATGTAATAATTTATAAAGATATAGAAGAATAAAAGATAGTGATATTCTACACATAAACTATGAGCGAGTTATTAATTACAAATAATTGCTAACAAATAAATTCTCAATTAAAATACCTTGCAAGTTGTGTTTTCATTGCTAATTTTTTTATCTCATGACACAACTTTATAAGAGCGATAGTATATTATTTTATATATTCACAAATACTTTCACTTAACTTGGTGGTAGTATGTCTTGCTTGAAAGTCGTCTAGGTATATCTACATTGAACAAGAAAAAGCAAATGTAAAGGTGATTTATAGATTAAAATTAAGGAAAACATTAAAGTGACATCAATAATTTTTCTTGTATCATACATATGATTTAAGGCGAACGTAATCTCATGTTATGTAAACATCCTGTTTAGCGGCCATTGTTATGCTACGGTGTATGACTTACTGCAGCGATACTCAACCATTTTAGACAGAGAACACTAACACGCATTAGTAAAGGTGTCGCCAGCGGTAAAAACTTGTTAGTAACGATATTACCAGCCATGATTAGAAAATGTTCACGGATAGATTTTACTTTTTCCTCATTTTTTAAAAATTGAATAAATAAAATCCCATTAACAAATTTATTGTGTAAATTTTGACGCTATTGGGTACGTATTTACGCAGCGTGTTCACGATTTTCATAGTATGTAAGGATTATAAAATTGTAGAAAATTATGTCAATAAAATGACAGCTGGTGTGTTAAGCACAAAATCTAGGAGAGCCGCATGCGGCTTGCGGGCCTCAGGTTGAGCAGAACTGATTTACTACTAGGTGAAATTCTTCAGATATTTTAGAATATAAAGATGTCGCCAGGAACAAAAAACAAAAGAAAAGATATAAAAGTAGAACGCATATTAGTAAAATACAGAACTATTTATGGAACATTGTTCCGTCAAAATGAGAAGCAATTATTGTTAACTGTGCGATAAAATGAAATTACAGGTAACCCTCATATAATCCGGTTGTTAGGTTCCTAGAAAATGCCGTGTTGTGTCAATCCGTGTTTCATGAGACCCAGTTAGTATAAAAAGGGTTACGTTCCAAAAACTTATTAATTTTTTTTTTATTCAACATAAACAACTTAATTTATATTAGAAACATAAATGTATGTACAACACAAAGTAAAAAAAAAAAAATGTAACACAACCATAACTTTATGAATTTAGTTCGTCCTCGCTGCTCAGTATAATTAACCGAGAAAGTTTTTTCGATGGAACGATATCGCCTTCACATTCAGAACTTTTTTTCGCTATTTAAAGTTTACGTATGTTTTCCCCTCTTAAAAAATCTGTAATCGAACTTTGCTTGCTGGTTCTTACTAGGTCATTGTAAATTTCCCGGTATGGAGCTAAACAATTTTGCAGCTCAAGCTCAAGATTCAAAGATCTATAAACTAGCAAGGATTTTGTCATGTAGTCCCCCGATACATTACTGCACAAAAGGAGCGTTAGACGATATTTGGATACTTAAATCCCGGTGCAGTTTTTTCTTTTTTCGATATATAGGTTTAACTGGGCATTTTTTCCTCCAAAGCCCAGTTTAATCGGCATTGAATATTTTATCCGCTGTGTATCCTTGCTCGGCTATAATGTTTTGAATTTTTTCTTGATACGTCCTAGCAGCTTCGTGATCTGCCGACGCAAACTCTCCTTGGATTCTTATGCTATGAATTGCAAAACGCTTTTTGAATATTTCAAACCAATCTTTACTCGCCACAAAATCTGGGTTGACAGAGGATTCTCCTTGTTCTTTAAAAAGGTTGTAAATTTTTGGTCCTTTTTATTTTGTGATATTGCCATCTAATGGATTCTATTTGACAGCAATCATCAATCCAAATGCTGAGGGTCTTTTCCATTTTCTTAAATCGAAAATGACATCGTGCACCTGGTTCGCAAACCCGCGTCGGCCACTTGATCCTGTCGAAAATTAGTCTAAGGCTACGATCGCGCGGAAAACTCTTATAACTAAACAGTCTCCGTTGGTGACCGTTTTAGGTACTTGTTCATGTCTTGGGATACCTTATACGCATCAGACCTACATACATTTCCGCAACGTTGTATCTTTAGGACAGCAAGCCTCGCCGCGGCTGTATAAGTACATACAGTGTTGCATGTACAAAGGATTTGCAATTTTCTCATCACGTTATAGCTTAACCGTGTTGTAAGATGCTGTGTTGTAGGAGGGTTCCCGCAATCTATGAATCGTGTCATAGCGAAATCGTAGTATAAGATACCGTGTTAAAGGAGGGCTACCTGTACAATTTCGAACTGACCAGTGGGGTGGAACTGTACGAATTCCATGTCCTCGTTTTGTAGGCCGGCGCGCGCGGCCATTGCGGTGCCGTCGCCGGTGCACGTGTGCGCGGACGTGCAGCTGAAGTACGAGCGGCCAGTGCCGCCGGTCGCCAGGATCGTGTTCTTTGCTTGAAATCTGGAAAAAAGTTGCGATTATATTCCACACGTGTATAAATCACTATAATAGAGAGCAAAGAATAAACCCCAATGAATTTGCAAAATGTATTTTACCCCTATAAAACTTCGATTGGAATTTGGTTAACACATTGAACATCACGCCTATACGCGTTGAATTTCGTATATTATACATGTTTATACTATGAAAAGTCATAAGCATAACAAAAAATTTAAACATTTAACTTTCCATATATTTTAAGGACCTGCTGTAGAGTTTAACATTTCACCAATACATTAACGATGTTAATTACGAAAATTTTATACCCGTTGTCATTATGCCTGTATTTTAAATTTCATTGGTGACCCTCATGGCGTTCAAAGTATTAAACAGCATATACACTTTAACCACTGGAACTAAAACGCGAGTCCAACTCAATATTTACGTCCCGACATTTATTATGTTCTTAAAAGTGTAAAAAACAATAAACATTCATATAAATATTATTTTTAACAATAACAAATTAGTAGACCAACAAAATCAATCCCTTATCATAAAAGTAAGAAAATTAAATTGTCTGTCTGTGCAGTGTTTACAGAAAATAGATTTCAGTTTAAGGGGTTATATATATTATCATTAAGTTACCAATTTCAGATTTTCAAATTAAATAAAAAAATATAAGAATTTCGCTCGCCTATGCAGTGTTCCATCTTCAAGGTTGAGCGCTATACATCCCTTGCACACTCCATCTTCCATCAAAAGATCCAGTGCAAAGTATTCAATGAAGTACTCACAATCATATCTCAATGACTGACCATAAAGAGTGTGGAGAAGAGAGTGACCAGTTCTATAATACAATTTAAAATATCTTACTTTAATAAAATTAAAAAAGTAAACAATAGAATTAAGTTAGTGTGACATATTCTTTCATTTCTGTAATTATATATTAGTTAATGTAGTATTGAAAAGTAAACAGTTGTTTTTGTAAACTCAATAATTAAATTTGTTTGGTTATTGACATTTATTATTTCAACAGGTTTTTAATTTTATAAGGAAACATGTGTTGAGAAAATATCAATTGCCTGTGTATATATATGTTACTTATTTGTCATGGGTATTAAAAATGAAAGGAATATGTTAACACACCTGTCAGCAACAGCACAACATCTATGTGCCTGACCACCTTTACCAAACTTGAGAGACTGGCCTCCAAAAGCTCTCTGATAAATTTTACCTTCTGGTGTGCGTGAGAAGGGCATTCCGTAATTATCAAGTTCTATCACAGCATGCGGTGCTTCTCTGGTCATGTAATGAATGGCATCCTATAAAAATACATGACATAAGTTAAATGTTCAAAAAGGAATGCATGATTAAAAATCCATAGTTACTTAAAACAAAAAATAATTATCCACTATTTCCTGATATAAACAATACATAGCATTTTGTTACAGAAAATTTAAGTCCAACATTTTCTTGTTACATGATATTTATATATATACACACATATATATATATATGGTACATAACATAAAACTTCACATCACTAGATTTACAATGCCATTGTTTCAAACAAAAGAAGTAATATAGAGTTTACAAAAAGATACTGTATCAAACATTCAACACAGAGGCATTGTAAACCATAACTTTAATAAAACACCCATTATTTATCAGTACAGATAAACCTCTTCATGTTGCTTAGGTGGCTGATGGCAGCATCTTATGTTATCATATGTAAATGATTTAAAAAAATAGAACAATTAACAAAATCTAATATGACGTCACATACCTGATCTCCTAACCAATCTGAACCTTTGACGGTATCATACATATGCCAGAGCCAACTATCTTCTTCCATGTTACCTATAATCAAAATATTATATGACATATTATGCAAAATGCATATTAATTAGAGCTTTATGTATTTAATCACTGGTCAATCATAAATATGCTTATTGCTTTATGTATCATTTAATTACCTGAATACCTTTCCATAAATTATTATATAAAAAAAAATAAAAAATTTAAGAACATATTTTTAAGTTCGAAACTATTAAATATTAAATAATAAATAGTAAAGGGTAATACAAGATTTAATTATCTAACTTGTAATAATAAAATGAATACAGCTCTACAAACTTGTGATTAAGTAGTGGAAATATATGAGAATGGTTAAAATACCTAAAGCAGCATTGATTCCACCTTGAGCTGCAACTGTATGCGATCTAGTTGGAAATAATTTGGTGACAACTGCTGTTTTAAACCCTTCCTGTACAAGTCCAAAAGCCGCTCGTAAGCCTGCACCACCAGCACCAATTACCAATGCATCATGTTGATGATCAACTACTGTGTATGCTTTAGATGTATTAGTGTTAACAGACCCATCTTTAACAGGCCTAGCCCCTCCAACAGATAAATGTAAGTTTCTATAGAGGTATGAGGCCTGAAAAATCAAATAGCATGTTTTAACTGTTCATACTGAAATATTCACATAGATATTGTTTTGCTTAACTGTAGATGAAGTAAGTCTAGGATTAATTAAACTTAAACTAAACAATAGAAAACTTATTTAGACAAATGCACATTTATTATTATTTTAACCTGAACTTCAAGTAATACTTACCCTTTTCTGTATTTCCTGTTTTTGCTATTATTATTGATTCCATTTTGGATAGCTGATTAAATGGGTAATTTATTCGAGTGATTTGTATGATCCACGTCATACTATTATTTTTGATTAGACAAGGTTATTTATAATATAACATGTGAATCACCGAAAGTGTAAATTATTAAATTGCTCATAAATTTAATTAAGTGTAATTTTTTTATAGTTGTATTAGCTGTTTAAGGGTCACAAAAGTAAATAAATGCAAAAAAACCTGATTTAAAATATAGTTATTTTTTTATTGGCCTTAAATTATAGAATTATGGGGAATTTTTCAAAAACCTTTAAAATTCAAATATCTCTAAAACTATTAGTTTTCGGCTGTACAAAAGGGGAGGGTAAAATTTACACCATTTAAACTATCCCTATACTATCCCCCTATCACTTTCCGGCAGGAAGACATCCAGTTACCAGAAACCCTGTAATATCTGATCAGCCGTCTGCCAAACACTTTTCCTATTTATCTTTTAATTTGAAAATATTAGGATCAGCACATTTAAAAACTATATCAATTTATTAGATAAGTAAAACAAAATTATTTAAAAAGCCGGTTTTAATAAACGTATCTTTAATTTAAATACGTAGCAACATATATAGCTATATTTGCATAAAATTATAACATTCCTGCTACTTAAGATTGGTAACACGTTACATAACTAATATTTTATTGAAAATTGTTTTGACATACTAACCAAAGATACAGGACTACGCGAAATAGCTGCCTTCATAAGAGCGCTCATGATGGAACTCTCTGTCCGCACCGGAGCACAATAAAACACGTTTTAAGTTATTATATCACGAAGTGCATCTACACAACGACTACGTCTCTGTGTCAAATATTATAACTAAAACTGTCAAAGCTAAATATCAAGCCATATGATAAGTCGAAGGAATAAAAATCACAGAAATTAATGTATTATTAAATTTCGTTTTGGCAAAATTACATATTTTTCGAGTGAATTAATATATTATTATTATTTTTCATTATCAATAATTGTGTTGTTTTATCATAATATTAAATTAAAACTAAAATACACGAAAGAATAAAATCCGAAATCTCCTAACAGCTGAATATATAGATTTGAATTATAGTTAAGATTATTATGAATCGTATATTTTAAACGCAAAGTCGAACTTATACATCTTAATTCGTGGTCGCCTTTAAAAACTATAACAGTTAAAAACCACAAATATAGAAAAAATTGCTATTTTAAATGTCAATTCTCATTATGAGCTATACTCCTTAGTAAAGAAGGTAGAAAAATTGTGAATGAAATGATTAAGTTTTCACAAAAATATTTTAGCGTTAGTTCTTCACCTTTATGTTATTAAAAAAAAATAAGTTTCACTACTGACTAGACTGACTAATACAGAAAAAAAAGGCAACGGTATCAAAAGCTATAATCTGTATTATATTTGATTGAACTTCAATATAAAAATGTTTACATATGATTTTTCTTTCTATTATTCTATAAAAAAGTCTTAGTGGAGTATTTTTAAAAATAGTATTGTTATTATGGCTGACCATCAAAGTAGTGATGGATTTTCAGAAGCAGATAGGTTGAGAGGTTAACAATTATTAACACTTTAAAATAGTTTTTTTTTTTATTTAATTTATTAAAAATAATTACATTCAATATTTACAGAAGAGGAATTGGATCAAGAATTGGACCAAAGTGATTCCAATCAGGATGATTCTAAAGAAATATCTCTAGAAATTGAAGAAAAATTACTTAAAGACGAACCTGAGTGTTAGTACATATTTTTCAAAATTGTTACATACGTGAAGGATTTATTTATTTGTTGATTGTTGCGGCTGCTTAATTGTCATAATTTCGTGTTTTTAAAACAGCAGCTGGCTTTTTGACGGTTTGTAAAACCAACCACTTAATAATCATTAATAATAAACTAAAAATTGTGCGCAGATACTTTTATCATTAATGTTGATTAATTTTTCTTACTTTTTTTTAGTTCGTTGTTTTTTTTTTAATTAGATCCGAATGATCAAGTATAATTGATAAGACTATTATACACGAAAATTGTAAATTTTTCTGTATGTGGCATTTGCCTAATCATTCCTTTAGTCATTACTTTTTTAAGAAACTCATTCTCTTTGAGTACCACTTATTTTTTATCACTTACAAGCTAACACTGCCTTGATTTCACCTGATGGTAAGTGACTATGAGACCATACTTTTGGCTTGTGTATTTATGTTTGCCAAACACAGTGTTGTTATGGAGGTAAATTTAAAGTTGAGACGAGTGATAGTTAGCCAGGTGGGTTTGTTTAAACCCTACACTATCTAGTCTCGTCTACTTCTGTGACCCAGGTATTGCACCCAGGGCCCCCTGGCAGGCTGTCAATGAGTTGCTTGCAGTGTTACAATTTTATATAATCTATAAGTGATGAATATTTTTAGACACAACATTGGTTAATTATGGAGAGATTGTTCAAGAAAGTCAAGGTAGTGTTGTGGAAAGCTGTGTAGATAACTTACAGAATGTTGATGTAATACAAACTACTGAAGAGCTTGGTAGTGTTATATATACAGAGACTACTGATGATTTTTCTGGTGCACATTCTGATACATTACATGAACTTTCTGACCAATATGAGTCTTACATCAGTGAATATAATTATGAATCTCAAGAATGTAATAAAAATGGGCAGTATGAAAACAGTAATGAACATTATAATAGATCCGAAATAACTATAGAAAATGTAAATATAATTAAAGATATTCATCAAAGTAATAATAATTATGATCCACAAACAGCTGAAGATTTTATAATGAATGAAAGAGAAAGAGAAAAAAAAAGTAAAAAGGAATTGGAAGAAGAAGAACGAGAAAAAATGCAGTAAGTAAATATTATTTACTGAATGTTATAATAATGCATATGCACCATATTGATGCTTTGTGCAATTATTTATATTGATGTGTACATTTAACCCCTCTGACAAACCAGTTCACACAGTGTATGCAAAATTTACCCATAGCTGTAAGATTTTTAATTATTATAATATACACTCATAACAATTGACAGTTCCTCTTAATAATAATTAAGAGGTATTATCAATCATTTGTTAAATAAACAAGCTTTGCAATAATCATTAAACATTTTATGTTAAAAAAAGAAGTTTTCAAGGATTGTTTGAAAAAGCTTGTAGTATCAAATGGGTTATGGAACTGGTTATCAACCTGTTGGATCAGTTTTGTACATAGTCAGTATTGACATATGTTGCCATTTTTCTTATCAATATATTGGACAGGAATAGTTGATTTAAATATATGCCATATAACATTGTATATTTATGGAGTGCACTAAAGTAGAAGTAGAATATGCCATATAGCACACCTATATATATAAGAAAAACATCAAAATTATTTACATTTTTATTGAATAACAATGGGTGATCTTACTGCTAATTGTAGTTTCTTCCATACAATTAAAGGAGTATATGTGAATGTACAGAATACTAAAGTATGGTGTGGGTTTTAAATTGAATAATAATTACTTTTCAAACACTCAAATAGACATCTTGAACATACTATAATAATATAAAAATAATACACACATTCATGAATAAAAAAAATATCCTGCAGAGTGATCCTAAAAAAATATACATAAAGCTTTCTTAAATGTTTCTTGGAAGTCAATATTATTTATTTTATAAGTCATCCAGTAATAGACAAATTAAAATATGACTGCAAACTGCAATAGAGTAACATTTTTTATGATTAAGTGTTGTTGAATTGAAGATGTACACTGCCGGCCAAAAGTTTGAGACCACCTTGAAAAAATTACAATATTGAATAAAACTCCAAAAATTAGAGCTCTACAAATTATT
>DWQX01007304.1:0-10274 GCA_018245475.1 Pharmacophagus antenor | reverse complement strand
TTATAACTCCCCTTTGTTTAACTGGGGGGGGGGTGGTCCCGCAACAAAATTTTCCCCCCCAACCCCCCCCCCCCGTGGGGGGGGGGGGGGGGGGGGGGCTCAGTAGCTGTGTTGTCAAACACAGTGAAGCTAACAGAGACAGGGCTGGAGAGCCGTTAAAAACTCCTGAGAGTGGTATGTGAGTGGCGCTCTCAGTACCGGGCTAGGGACGAGTAGGAGCAGCATATCCGAAAGGGCTTAGTACCGGACAACGGCTGGCGGTGATACAGTAAGTATAAATCCGGAAGGTGTACCGCAAACTTAGAGGATGAGTGGGAGGAATTATAGGCGACAATAAAATCCGTAATTTACCCCAGGTGGGTGTGTCGGCTTCGGTCGAAAAATCCCACCCCAAACCTAACAGCTCAGAAATCTGCCCCACACGTCAGGACAGTGGACGTGCGTATTTTGGGGAGGGCAGAAATTGTTACCCGCCGACTCCGTTGGCACAAAGCACGCGGGCTAGCTCCCGGCGCATAGCCGGAGCGACACCGGTCCAACCTGAGGGCTGCACCCCCGGTCCCGCAAAGCAGGGGATAGGGAAGTAGGACGAGGCGGAGGGGTTGTCCGACAGTGGGTCGGGCTCCACCTACTCCACCATGGAGACAACGGCGTCGGCGGCGGAGTCTTTGACTTCCCGTCGCAAACGCCCACGAGTGAAGGACTCGCCGACACAGTTGACACTGCCGTCAGATAGCGACTCCGAGTCTGGCAGGGTCATCACTGTGCCTCTTAGTAAGAGGGGCAGAGGTCGCCCGCCAACCACTGGCGAATCGTCGGGCTGGCCAGGGCCAAGGAGGTATTCCTCAAGCAGCAACGGGAGGAATTGGACCTGGTCAGCGAGGCCGAAGTATCCAAAATGGTTGGAGAAATGGATACACAGCGATCTGCGCTGGCATTCCTGCCCACAGACGAGCTGGAGAAGGAAGTTGGCCGCAGCGTAGAGATTACATCTCGCGTTGCGGTCAATTGCAAACATCTGAAAGGTGTCTAACAAAGGTGGCGTGCCCATAAGGTGGCCTCAGACAATATCCGGAAAATCGTGACGATGCTACACACCCGCACGACCTCCGAGGAGACCGAGGCCCTAAGGGCAGAAAACACACATTTGCGGAAGGAGGTAGATGGGCTCAGGGAGGAGCTAGTCCGGCTGCAGGCCGAAATAGAGAGGGATCGGGCGGTTCGCTTGATGCCTCCTCCGCCGGTAGACCGCAGTGAGGAGTTTCGGTCGACCATCACGTACGACATCGCACTGATGATCGATGCGAAGCTTTCAATCATTAAAGACAGGCTCCTACCTGAGCAGTGACTCCGCCCGTCTCTACGAACCGACAACACCGCACGCAAGGTCCAGGAACCATATCCTGTTCCTGAACCGACCAAGGTGAGAGCCGCACCTGTTGACCTTTCCGCCGCACCCAAGGAGGGTACTCACAAGACGGCAAAGGGTAAGGGCAAAGGTAAGAGCTCTGCCGCGGGGAAGGCCAAGCCAGCGCCGAAACCGCTGCCACCGCCTCCAGAGTCCATGGAGATTCCATGAACTATGGTGGTCAAGCGGGGCAAAGACAAAACCAAGCCCGCGCAAAAGAAGGCTCCAGCTGCTCAGCCGCAGTAGTCGGCCGCAGCTAAAAGGCGACAACGTACGAGGGCCACGCTTGTACCGGCCCGGATGGCAGCCGTTGTTATCACGGTGCCGGACGAGACTGCGGCGCAAGGCCTTTCCTGCGAGAAAGTCTTGACTGCGGCAAGAGCTAAGGTGAGCTTTAGTGAGCTCACATTCCGCCGAGCTATCACCGGGGCCCGGGTACTCGGGGTCTCCGATAAGGAGGCCAACTCGAAGGCTTGCTGCGAGACTTCGGGAGGCCTTGCCGAGAGAAGTCCGCCTGGCAACGCCGACCAAGTGCGTCGGGATGCGAGTCTCCGGGTTGGATGATTCGGTGGAAAAGGAGGACGTTGCCTCCGCGATTGTGAGGTCCACCGGCTGCTCGCTGGAGCACGTTAAGGTCGGCGACATCCGGAGCGGTAGTTTTGGCGTGGGGTCTGCCCTCGTGCATTGCACCATAGAAAGGAGCTCACCGAAGGCATCCCCAAGCTACTCGTCGGGTCAAGCTCGGCCAGCGTAAAGGTGCTGGAACCTAAGCCCTTGCGGTGTTACCGCTGCTTGGAGCTTGGGCATACGGGGGTGCAATGCCAGGTACCAGTCGAGCGGGCCAACGTCTGCTTCAGGTGCGCAAAACCAGGGCACAAGTCCGCGGCGTGCACAGACACGCCACACTATCCCGCATGCACGGAAGCAGGCAGGCCCGCCGATCATTACATCGACACCAAAAAGTGTGCGCCCCCCAAAAAAGGTAAGAGGCCGGCTGGTCGGACCACAGCCCCTCAGGCGACGCGCGCAGAGCCCGAAGCCGGGTCACTCATGGACACGGCTTAACAACGGACACACCACTGCGTCGCCTACAGGCCAACGTCAACCACTCCGCTGGGGCGCAGGATCTCCTCCTGCTAACCATGCAGGTGTGGATCCGTCCGATCGGTGGACGTAGTAGTGGCATCAGAGCCCTATCATGTGTCGGATCAGCCAAATTGGGCTGGTGACACCGAGGGCTCTATCGCAGTCATAGTGCCGACGAGCGGCCTATCTCCCCTGACAGTTATTGACAGGGGAGAAGGATTCATGGCCGTGTCCTTGAGTGGCCTTACTTATATTGGCATTTATTTCTTCCCGAACAAACCGCTCAGTGAGTCTGAGCGTTTTCTGGACCGGGTCAGAGCTGTGGTGCGGTGTTCAGTGCCGGGGTCGGTGTTCATCCTCGGAGACTTCAACGCCAAGAGTTCTCCGAGGACGGATCCCAAAGGCGAAGCCGTCGAGGATTGGGTAGCAGCTTACGGCCTGGTCGTTCTCAATCGGGGAAAGGTAAACACGTGTGTGAGACAGCAGGGTGGGTCCATAATGGATTTAGCTAGCCCAGCTGTCTCACACCGTGTTACAGATTGGCGAGTAGCGGAGGAGGTGGAGACACTCTCTGATCACCTTTACGTAAGGATAGAGGTCTCCCCCAACTCGGAGTCGGTGTTGGCTCGCCCAAATACCACGCTGGTCCCTATCCCAGCTAGATCGGGATCTGCTCGTAGAGGCCTCAATCGTCCAAGCTTGCTGCACTTGCGCCGAGCCGACTAAGGCGGACAGTGCGGCTTTTAAGTTGAGATCCATACTGACCAGTGTGTGCGACGACGCGATGCCTCGCGCCAGGCGTCGTCCTCCAAGACGGGCTGTGTACTGGTGGTCGTCCAAAATCGCCGAAATCCGTAAGGAGTGCACGGCTGCACGACGTCAGTACACACACTATCGCAGGAGACGGCGGTTACGGAACAAGGCATCGGAGGAGGTCGAACGCCAGTTGCATAGCACTTATTTGGAAGTGCGAAGGCTGCTGCAACTGGCGATCACCAAAGCGAAGGACGCCGGGAGGAAGGACGGCTGGCAGATTCTCTGTCGGCCTTTAGGCCGATCGTGTTGCTGGACGAGGTGGGCAAGCTCTTTGAGCGCCTTTTGGCAGCCCGCATCGTCCGGCATCTCACCATGGAGGGCACCGATTTAGCGGACCGCCAGTTCAGTTTCCGAGTGGGGAGATTGACGATTGATGCGATTTTACGCGTCAAATCCCTCTGTGAGGAAGCAGTGGCCGCCGGCGGCGTATTGATGGCGGTGTCTTTAGACATCGCTAATGCTTTTAACACACTGCGCGTTCGAATACATCGAGGAGGCACTCGTTTACTTCCGAGTGCCTCCGTACCTGCGGCGAATAATCGGGGCGTATCTACAAGGTCGACCCATCATATACCCTGGACGTGACGGCACACTCCACCACAGAACGGTGGAGTGTGGAGTTCTACAGGGGTCGGTCTTAGGCCCCCTTTGTGGAACATTAGCTATGACTGAGCTCTGCGCGGCAGCCTGCCAAACGGCACAGATGTCGTCTGTTATGCAGACGACACTCTGATCACTGCCAAAGGCAAAGATTACCTGCAGGCTGCCGACAGGGCCACAAACGGAGTGGAGCACGTTATTAGACGCATTGGTTGGGTCTGCGGGTGGCGGTGCGTAAGACCGAGACTTTGTGTTTTCACGAGCCCGGCGGGCGCTGCCCGCGGGCTCAGCCGTTCGAAAAGGAGACATGGCTGTCGGGGTCAGGTCTCAGATGAAATATCTGGGGATCGTTCTCGACAGTCGCTGGAATTTCCGGGAGCACTTCCGCCTTCTGGCTCCGAAGCTCGTCCGGACGGCGGGTGCTCTCAGAAAGCTCCTCCCTAACTTCGGAGGACCCTCCATGATATACCGGCGTCTCCATACCGGCATCGTCAGGATCGGAGGTGTATGCGCGGTGCGCGAATGAGAAATCGGAGGGCGTTGGTCCACTCCCGATAGAACGGGAGTGGTGGCGCAGGGACGCGCGCGAAGAGCTGCACCTTAGTTGGAGTCTCCGCCTCAACGAGCCCCGTGCCGGCCAGTGGACCGTGGACGCTTTTTGTCTAGTCCTTATGGAGTGGGTGGACAGACAACACGGTACACTTACATTTAGACTGGTACAGATCCTTTTGAGACATGGCTGTTTCGGAAGGTATCTGTGCAACGTCGTCGGCAGAGAGCCGCTCCTCTCCTGCCGCCACTGCGACAGCGTGGAGGACGACGCCCAGCATACGGAATCATATGCACATTAAAAACATTGCAGAATATAATTGACTATGTATTTAAGCATCACGTTGAAGACTCTAGAATTTGCTATCGCAATGATATAATGGGTGCTCTAAGTAGGTTTTTTATCTTTAAAGACATCATTATTACTTTCAGTTATAAATTGGTTTTAAAGTAGCAATGAATAGTCTTAAATTTACTTGTAAATATAAGATAGGAACAACCTTCAGGGTTTGTTAAATTTAAGCAGCTATATAGATAATGACAGTACCTACTACCTACAAATAACAGTTAATTAGTCTTTATTTCAGTTTTTTCAACAATATTTTAATTCTGATGGACTTTCCACTATAATTTAAATTTTCTTTGAAATGTGTTTGCAAATTCTCTTTAACTTTAAAGATATACCAAATATTAAAAAACCAGTTTCTTTTGATATCATTGTTTTCTCTAATAGTTTGTACAATCTATTTTTGAAAGTAAATTCTATATTTAAAGTTATTTTCCGCGAAACCCAACACAAACGTACTTTATAAACTGCAATCTGGCTTTACATCTTCTTTGCTGAACGCTTTTATATATTTAGTGTAGTTAAATACAGGATTTATTTCACCGCCTGGCGTCCTGCATTCTTAACATCATCTTTACCCTTTGACCTTTTCGCAGTTTCCTCGGTCACTATCTTATCATTTGTCAAATCCAGTTAAACTGTTGGCTACCTACTTTACTTTTAAAATTGAGTCTTTTTAGATGAGGAGGAATTGATTTTCTTCGTTATCTTTGTCCAATTTTTCGCAAACATTTGTTCTTTTTTTATATATGACGACATTTTAGAAAATGATATGGTTTTAATGATTAATTTTCAGTAAGAATAAGTATTGTCTCAAATGTCTTAGTTTAAAAAAAAATCCTTTTTAGGGGTGGGGAATGAAAAAAAAAATATAACACTTTATGACTTTTTAAATCCTATTAGGATTATCAAAAAACTTTGAATCCTATGAGGATTTTTTAATCCTATTAGAATTTGAAATCGTAGGTGGTTCCATCTTATGTTAAGCAAAATATCTTTAAGATATGAACATTGAATAAATTCGTTATTCCTAATTTGTTTCTTATAAGTTAACTTATACTGCGTAATAAACATTTACTTTAACTTTTTATGATATAAAGATTTAATAGAAAAACCTCCTACATGGGTTTAAAGGTATTGATCCTAAATCCTAAATAGGGTAAGGAAAAGGTATAGTCTTCACCTATAATCAAGGATACATATTCTTTATTGATGAAAACCTTGCGGCGACTATTTTAGTTTTACTTTAATCCAATAAAGGCGTGGTCGTTTTCCAGTCGAGGCCACTGATAGGTTCATACTACATGATTCATTGAAAGGTGCAGATCAGCGAATCATGTCATAATTACTTTAAAATAAAATAAGCATTATACATGAAAGTTATACCATTTTCGTTAAATTGTACATAATTCCACATTATTATTCAATAATAAATTCGAATATTGAAATCAATTCGATATTAATTAATACAAATATGCTATGATAGTCATTTAAATGAATTATTAATTTTTTCTAGAACACTAGCTTTTGCGTGTCACATATTAATGTTATTTTTAATTTTTTAATGGTTTTGTACGTTTTGTTTATTATTTGAATTACATAAAAACAAACTCCATAGCTTAAAAAAAATAATAAAGACAGAAGATATGGTTGTGCGTTTCAACCCAAAAGATTTGAAGGCGAATTATGCTGTTTGTGTTGTTTGCCTTTTAGCATTAAAATATATGTGTATACTTATACACAATTCCTTTATAACAATATTACCAAAAATATATTTAGAATCGCTTGTCTGAATGCGTCAAAAGATAAATTTAATTAATATGGAGGATCCAAGCTAGAAGTAGCGTTTTAATTAATGAAACGCGACGTTAAGACATTTTTTTTAAAACCAGGGAATTACATTAGAAGATTTTCGTTGATCGGTATAAAAATATTGTAAACGATTTTGGAACTTGGTTAATCTTTGGCAATGGCGACGCTCACAATTGTCTTGTAGAATCATAATAATTTTCTATAAATATAAAAGAAAACATTCCTTTTTATCACTGTACCTGAAATCTAAACTTGTAAATCATGTTTTTCTTTTCCATTTTAATAACTGTTTAGTTATACATATATAATCATAAAACATAGGCACACAATTATGTATTTACACAAGGTTCGCAGCTGTTTTTGATGTATTGATGATTTTTTTTTGTATGGAAATGGCCAGAAATTAAATGTTATTACATTTCCACACATTAGTCAATTATAAATTGCATTTTTTTTTGTAAAATAAATTACACAAAAAAAATAGAAGAAATTTTATGAAAAACCCAACTGCGAACATAATAAATAATAATAGTTCACGCTTATCCACAAAATTCTTATAAAAAAGGCTGATCGTAATAGTATTCTAAAAAGGGAACGTAACAATCTTGGCATAAAAATTTAAGAGGTTAAAACCGACAACCTAAACATGGAAAAGCTTAGATAAATGCTATTTCTCATTATCTAAATTTTGAATAACATGTAAAACGATTTTTTTAGGAATATTCTCTGAGGCTTTAGTCCGTCGAAGCATAACACTATGAAATGTGCCTAATACTACAGACTCATTATAATAGCTTACGTTATAAATACGTCTTGTAAAAGTTACTTGATATTATTTGTTTAAATTTCTCCTTACCCCTTGTAAACACATTTTTGTACTATTTCGTAATTATAACTCTTGCCATAATATTGTTATTTTATTGACTACTTATTTTATTATTTATCTAGTATAGGCAAAATATAATAATAGTAAATTACGTAATGACAACTAATAAAAACCTAATTATAGAATAAAAATACACGATACGAATAATACTGTACCTGTTAATTTTGTCGAGAACATTGCAAAATAAAAGCGGCGACGGTATTTACTTTTCTTCAGTGCGAAACAATTGAAGCCGTTAAGCACAAAAGACACTTCACATTTTCGATTAAGAGGGTTTGAAAGTAACAACCCGGTTTAATGGTATTGTACGTTTGTTCCGGCGAAGTTGATGCGGAACGAGTTGTTGAACAAAAAATCTGAAAATGGCAGTCATCCATCCGGGATGCTGGCCGGGTGAGCACTGACGGCTCGCCTTCTCCCGGGTGTGCCCCACCGCGCCCTCTCATCCCAAACCCCATGCGTGGTGGATTTGTGGAGATATTTTGAAGCTTTCACCCCTGTATTTTTATGCCAGTGCACGGTTAACCCTTCGGCATAACAGCGCAAGCAAAACAAAATGTTTACATTACAAAAATGTCTTCTTTTTCATACGAATATTATTTTTAAAATAAAGGCTGGCTAGACGGTTAACTTTTGCTTTGGCTCTGGTACTTCGCTTATACGTAAGAATTTTTTTTATTAAAAACTTGTCTTATTGGTTTGATTCATCTTACATTTAGAACCAAAAGCATAATGAGGACACCAAAAATTACCCCTAAACACTGTTATTACTGTACGCCTCTAACGTTGATTTACACAAAAGTCATTTTTATGTATTTAAATGTGGTTTAAAAAAAAATGTATAATTTAAATTACCTAATGAATAAAATAATGCACTGCGAATATTATTTATTCATATTCAGCATGCATTTTTAAAGTGAGTGATTGTATTTGTATTTGTAAATTGAATCTAAGAAAATTAATTCAAAGAACAAGAATAATTTTTTAAATAATAAGTTCCGATAAAATGTAACTTACTTTTAAAATTAAAAAGCTCCAATTTTTTTTTTATAATTCATGCAAGTTTCGTTTTTGCGACAAAATGAAGTCTGGAACCGTCTACTCAACAGTTTTGTTTGCCATCGATAAATTCTTTATTACGCTATCGTACGCGACAAGTTCAGATCACAAGATTGAACATATTGAATTTATTATATTGTTTATAACTGACATCGTTTCATCTGCTACTTTTCTTATGATTTAAAAGATAACCTTATTTATAAATTTTACTCAAATTAAATCGCCGAGGAAAAAGTAGCAACATAAAATAACTGTATTTCAACATAAAATTCCGTCGTGATATTTTTTTAAAATGGTTTATTAAAGAATCAGCATAGATTCCGACTACACTGGAAAATCAACTTTCGTTTAAAACCATCAATACTTAGGCTTAGAACGATATTAGAACCAGCCTGTATGCCTCAATAGTAGGAAATATTGTGAAATTGGCCATGGATATACTGATTTGTTTTTATTTCGTTTTCAACTTAATAACTTAGTTTTATACTTTTGTAGCGCCATACAGTAACACTAGCAAGACCAAATAGATATCTATTAAATTTATATCAGTTTCTTTCGAAAAATCTTGAATCCGTTTATCACACAATACACCCATTTCTACTGAATAGAAGGGAAAATTGATTCGTTTATAGGTTGGCGACTAGCCAAATAAAATCCTCGTGTGATTTATAGCGCTAATTAAATAATAGTAATAAAATTTATAATAAAAAAATATAATGTTGTGTTAATCACATTATCACTCAACCGGAATTTGTGAAAGGATTAACTTAAATTTTATTTATGGAAAATAGCATAGGAAACCAAAGATAACATTGAGTTAGATTTGAAGACACTTATAAAATAAAGATAGAAAATATTACATTTATGAAGTTTATACGTATCGATGTAGATAGTTGTCGAAGGACATTTGCGATAAACTAGACTGCAGTCTTAATCGTTTGCTTAACTGCGCACGTAATCACATCTACCTTAATACCCCACTTTTAGATGCTGTCTGTCAAAGATATTTAACACATAAACTCGATGACGTAGCCGTATACAGTTGTAATATTTCACGATCTTTATATTGCATCAATATGCATCTGCACTAGTGTTTTACATCTTTATTTTGGTTTGAGATTATATTGATCTAATCACTATTTCATTAAAATGTAATGTTCATTGTTACCTAGCTATTTAGTAAAAAGCAATGTATTGGAATTAGAAAAATTCTAAATGTAGCTTTAACCCCTTTGTAACATTTCTAGATATTGCGATCAGTGTGACCTAGATAAATGGCTTGTGTCCGCTGTAATATTATTCATGTCGGTTTTTTATTTTAATAACATTTAACCGTCTATCCTCTAAAGTTGATGACTGCTTACTATAATAATGATACATTTGTACCAAGTAAATTTACAAATCTTTGATTTCATAAAACTTTGGCATTAATCATACTTCATTGCAAATGCATTGCTGCACCATACCCCCCCGTGGGAAGGGGGGCGTGTGTGGAACTACCGGCGCCCTGAAAAGGGCACTTTTCCTGGAAATTGGCCCAGGGGCTACCCACTAAAAACCCCGCGGCGGTTAACCGCTAGTTCTCACTGCTCCCTCCCCCTCCGCCATCCCAGACCCAATCCTCATCACCCGACGAGTTGGGCGACGAAGACGAGGCAAGGGCGGCATCACGGGATGAGCCGGGCAGGGTCATGGGAAGCCGTTCGGATACG
>DWQX01007303.1:0-10275 GCA_018245475.1 Pharmacophagus antenor | reverse complement strand
TCTAGAACAAAAGCCAAGTTAACAAAACGATTGCCTGTACAAACCTTAAATAGATGTTTACTGATAAACTATCCCGAAAGCAGATATAAAAGTTTGCTTAATAGTTTTTTGGTGAAAACAAAACACAACTACCAAATTTATCTCAAATTTAATAAAGCAAAAGTGCTATATATAATTTTAATAATGTTAAAGTTTAACTAAAAACTTGAATTAAAAAACAGTTAAATTTCACAAAATAAACTTACCGTTTATTTGTCGACTCATCCTTGTCAGTAGTTTTTTTTTTTTTTTTTTCGAACCTATTCGCAGTCGTAAAAAATGTCCGTGGTAGAGTTTGATTTAAAAGCACGGCCATCACCGGAGCGACTTTTACAACGTTCTCCCAAGATTCGTGATTGACCATAGAACCCGTCACTAACTGTGAACTGCATTTTTATTTATATATTTAATAAGTAACAACCCTTTATTGAATAGTCTAAATTTTCTATAACAAAATGTAATAAAAAATCTTACTTTTCTGTGTGCTCTATACTATGAGTAATAAGATCACTAAACGTCTCTTTCTTTACATTATCATTTGTTGTATTAGAATAACTCGAATCTAGAAATAGTACAAATATTTTTTTGGCACGGCATAAAATAAATACCCATATTATTACCAGTTAATATTAACAACGTAAGAGCTTTAGTTAAGTAGCCTTTTTTTTATTAGCAATGAGCTAACACTTGACCTTTATTACACATGATAATAAATGACAATGAGGGTGCAAATTGTAAAAAGAGCTCTCCCAGAATAATTTGGTTCTCACATGTATGGCTGCCGAAAACCAATAATTATGTTATGGTGGCTGATTAACATTGGGGATGGTAGCTAAGCTCGGTGGGTTTGAAAAACTCTACTATTATTCAGAATAATAGTACAGTTTTTCTACACTACTACACATGTAGACCGGGAATAAACTAGGTTCTTGGGTGTTAAAACGTCACTTCACCATTGAGGTAGTCAAGACCTGCCTTCTTTCTAAAGAATTGTGGATTTGTTGCCTATGACATCATTATCATCAGCCGGAAAACAACAGATACTGGGCATCCCCATGGATCTCCGCACTGATCTGTCTAACGCAGTTGACCTCTAGAATCACATCTAGTGTCTTCCCGCCACCTTCATCTAATCCCCAGTCCATCTTATGAGTCCAACATTGCGAAACTCTTCCTGCTACTCAGCCTCTTAAACAATTTATCCTACTCATGATATTTTTAATATGAACATGTTAATTATTTATTAGTTATTATAATTAAAATTACATTTATTACAGATTTTTTATCTATGAAATGTTTACCACTAGTTTTATGTTGTTGGTTTGATAAGAGAGTTTCCTCGTAAATCTTTCTCAACGTACCAGTTAATTGGGATTCACCCGTTCTTATAAATGTAGTTTTAGCTTCATTAATATGATGTTTAATTGTTTTCAATGTAGAAGAATTTGTAATAAATTCTCTTAAGGCAGAAAAATTATAAAGACTAAAATATTAACAACATTATGTTAGAATTTTTTTTATTGCTTTGATAAAGATTACATTTTTAAATAGTGAAGAATTACCTTTGGTTATTTTTTATATTCATTGTACGATTTACAAAGTTGACAGAAATATTGTTTTTGTTTTTTTGTAATTTTTTATTATTTAATATCAATGTTTCCGGATTCAAATATACTGTAAAAATTAAACCACATATTAAAAACAGTACATGTTAAAAGCAATTATACTTTTACACAAATTAGTTATAAAAAGAGCTTCATTGCCATTAACTATTTTATCAAACAAATTCTCTACTTCTGATATACAATGGAAATAACACATTGGGTTTTATGATATTTTTGTAATCATTATAAGGGTAAGAAACGCAATAATATTGTATAGGAAATGTAATAAAACATTATCTAGATATTACCGAAATAATCGGGGTAAAATTCTATGCGGGCGTATTTTACGTTTACTTTTTGCGTACTATACGTATGTCGTATAAATAAAAACAAAACTACTTTCTTGTACTAAAATTCAAGTGAGATTATTATTTGCCTTTTGTGATACGATTATCTTGTTCTAAATGGTTAGATTAAATTTAAAATAAGACAACTTAGATGATCCTATCTTACCGCTGAAATTTTGATGTGAATCTAACAGTTCCTGATTTAGAATGCTTGTAGTTTCAAAATCATAGGTTGTGTGACGAAGTGATTTAATTATTTCTTCAATTATTTCTCTAGGTTTAGTCGTACGGCCTAGAAATTGACCAGAAAAGAGTACTGACGAGTCATTCCGCCTTCTTGGGGATCTTAAAGAAGAAAAATAGTTTTCAGTAATTTATTTCCCATAGGCTAACGGAATAGCACTGTTCAAGCTTTCTGTTAAGCTTAATTTCCCAAACTTAACCTCTTCGTCCCTAACGAGAGTGCCCACGGTGCACACTCCAGAGGCCTACAGTCGTCGACATTGCCTCCTCAAGGTGGTTACGTTGTCGATCCAATCGATTGAATCCATTAACGCTTTAAATTCAGACCATCGCCCAGTCAATATCAAGCTGAGCCGGTGCGACGGTGAGGTTCCTCTGACCAAAAACCGTTGTCAACTGGCGACTTCGCCAGGTCAAACTGCAGGCTACTAAGTCTCAACAATTAGACGAGATTCCCGCCTCGATCGATTGACTCTATACAGTTGTACGGGCGGTCGACTCGATCACTCGTCACATCTCCTCGGCGGTCGTAATGTGCACGCGTATCGTGCCCTAGTTGAAGCCCCAATACGGCGCGCTCCCCGGTGACTTCCGGAGACTCAACCGAGCGTAACGCGAAACGCTCTAGTCCGTCCCGAAGCATAGGTCGGATCAGACACATCAAACACTTCAACTATGCCCACTACGCATAACACTGCAAGCGCCAACAACACCACACTCGTCGTTCGCCGAAGTTGCCGCCGACTGAGGCGTCACAGAGGCTCGCACAACGCGTACTCAAGATACACCCGAATTCCAAGGCGAATCTCACCGCCGGCAGACCACGATGCAGGTAGACCTACGTCTGGGACGAGGCCTTCGCCCATTCCCGAAGATCACATAGCTTGCCTCACCAAGAACCATCATCAGTTTTCTCGAGCGATACTAACTCACAGCTATCTTAGCCAGCTTTACTGGCCTACTTTATATAAAATAGATCACGAATCACCGGGTTAGTAAGCCCTGTGAACGATGAAGCTATAACAGTCATCAAAAAGACTAACAGCGAGTAATATCATTCGAATCCAGTGGTACTATTTCATTTATTTCAAAACATTTCAAGATTTTGACAAAGCTATCTTGTTTAATAAGCATAGTAAGTAAACGAACGAGCGTTTTACTTGATAATAAGTCACGGTCGCCCTATCGCAACACTAGGAGAGTCGCAACTGCGTTGTCAACCCTAAAGAAACTAATAGACTTCTTTAAGATCCCCATTAAGTATTCGTCCGGAAACACCACTGCTAACGTGTGATATCATAAAGTTATTACGTGTGGTATAAATATGTCTCAAACGCATAGAGGAAGATTGCCAGATGATCCAGAAGGTGCGGATAAAATTTTACGTTGACTGCAGTACACTACACAACACCAAATTCGACGATAGGAAACAGCGGCAGGAATTAATCTGTTTCACAGAAATGCTGATGCAACATCACTTCGCAAGGCCAGAATGTCGAGGCGGTTGGAAAGAACCTGATCATTAAAGATTCGCATCTCTCTGCATTCTTTGCTTTATCAAATGAAAGGGGCTGGTATTATGCTGCGCCAGCCAAGAGTTAAAAATAATATTCCATATGAGACCGAACATGCACATGCACCTTGTAAAGAAATAGACACGTGAGCTGGAGTGAAATATTTTTTTTTATTATACGTACTTTTTTCTATCCCATGTTTCAGCTCCAGAAATCATCTTTGTAAACATTGTTTTAAAAATATGTTTTCTTTTTGTAAAAATTCTGCGTTTGTTACTGAACTGTCTTCTTTTGTTAATCGTTCGAAAAATAAGTCTGTGAAATAAATTTATTTAAAATTTGAGCAATTAGCTCAAATAGAAAATTTTTAGTCTTTAACTATACAGGATCTCTGAAAAAACTTGTTACATTTTTAATACACAATTGCAAAGCTAAAAGCCACTACAAAAATATCATGCGAAGGGGTAAAAATCAAAAAAGGTGGATGAATTCGTTTTCAAATCATATTCAATAATAAACTGAATAAAACTATTATTAAATTACCTAGAGTCTGGTGTATAAAATCCTGGCTGGTATACTGATACATGACTTTTTTCAGTAGTTAAATAGATACCTTCATTTTGTGTCAATATTGAAAACTGAAGTAAAGGTAACATCTTCGTATCATATTTAAATCCTTTCCTATAGCAAAAACTATAATTAATTTATATAGCAAAAATAAAGCAATATCATATTATACACGACTGTAAAGACTACGCACTAAACCCGACTACCACTGTTATAATATGCTCATTGTTAGGAAGTATCCACAGGACTGCATTTCGCTTTTCACCACGCGACATTTGGAGATAAGTATAATTATTTCCAATAACTTTACTAGACAAAACAATTTTCCTTTTTTATAACAGTTATGAACTAACACTTGATCTCAATTAGACCTTATGTTAAGTGACACTGAGGCCGTGTTGGGTGTAGTGTGTTTGGCCAGAATACATCTGGCTCTAACATATATGGCTGTCAAAACAACAATGATGCCATGGCGGCAGATTGACATTCAAAGTAGGAGCTAGAAAGTCGGGTTAAAAACCTTACCACCATCCAGACTTTAGTATTCTTGTTGTCCAGGAATCCAATCACTGAGCCACAAATAAAGTAAAACACTTTCAACAATCACCACTGTATACATGTATATATAATAAATATAGATCTATTCTAAGAACTACATTATTTTAAATTTGATAATATCATGTTGCATAATTCTACAACACCAGATATTTTCCGATATTAAAGAGTATATTGTAAATAATCAGTGTACCCACTACAAAATAACACGAGGTTTAAAGGGACGCCATGTAAGGTTATCCACAATAAAACAATTTTAAAAAGTAATAAAGAGTAATATATAGGAAATTGTAGTATCTAGACAAATTATCATGTAAAAAAATGAATTATTTTAAGGCACAATATTTTTTTATACATAAACCTTAATTGAAATAGTTGAACCTTTGAATTGGTTTATCACAAGCTTACACTCAGGGGCGTGCCTGCAGGCAAATCCGTGCTCTTAATTACTCATCTACATATAAATATATTAATAGATGACGTAATTTTTCGATTATATTTTATTCATACTCGTGTGCTATATTGCTTAAATGCGACTTAGACTACCGACACTGCTTACACTAGAATCTCCTACTCGATGGAGGGATATTATTGATCATCGATGCTGCTTAACGCTATGTGCATTTTACTCCTTTTTAAGTTACTGAGAATTGACATACCTTGGTGTAACATCATTTAATACTTTTAACAAGTCATCCACACGTTCGGCACGAATGCCATCCAACATAAAATTACCAGAAATATTAACCAGCGGCATTTCCACTTCAATATAATCGCCCGTAGTAATCATTTTCGTTTTTTGAGTAGAAGTTATGGTAGCCTCTTCAGATTCTTCTTCATCACTTTTATAATCAGAACTTGAAATAAAAGTTATTTATGTCTTTGACCATTACGTATGTGTAATGTTTCAAAAGTTTTTTTCATAAAATGTAAAATGTTCTTAGCAGCTTTTTTTATTCACCGCGGACTCGCCTGATTAACTCTGTTTTACACAATTTGGATCAAATTGACAGCACAAGAGCAGTAGCAGGCAAGGCGGGTTTCCAGACACTGTATCGCCATACAGACTACGTCACTTATATGGCCCTATAATCCATCCAGGGTCCATGTTAAACGCATGTAGTCAGTCGTTACGCCCTGGGCGCATTAAAAAACTAAGGTCTAAATTTAACTTACAGACTTTAACATTTGAATACAAACCTATTATCAATTGTCGTAGCTTGTTTAGTAGCTTGTATTGTATATAATTGGGTAAAATTTTTCGCTTCTTGTCGCATAATAGAATCCGGTAGTGGGCCCCAATATCCGCCAAATGTTTCCCCTATTTCGTACACTAACAACTGATGATTATCCTCTGTACAAGAGCTTATTTGACTATATTCGGATACTAATTGAATTACTAGAATTATATTACTACCAGATTCCGCCCTGCGACAAACAATAATATAATGATAGCTCTCTCTCAAGAAACGATTTATTAAGAGTCAGAACTGTCAAGTTACTTGATGTCAAGTACTTATACTCAATGGATGTTCGGTATCCTTAATCATTTAGTTATCGATAAAACTAGTATAGGATGTAAGAAATTACCAAAAACAGTAACATTATTATTAAACTATATTAACCCGCATACTCGCTTGGTTCCCTCTTCCAACAAACATTAGTCAGTAAGCTGATATGATATTAATAATTTTATGAACTTCATTTAATGCCGGGTTTATTACGGCATCGCTTACGTACCTATAACATTCTATCTTATACATAAGATCATATATGCTATATGTTACACATATTTTTAATACTAAACAATAACTTAATACTAACAAACTATCCACAATCCTGTATAATAAAATGATTTTATATTACTTTTAAAATGTGTTTTCGTTTTATTCTCGTCTTGAAAAATATTACATTCTAATTTAAAATTTATTCACAAGACAGGTTTTACTATTCTATTATATATTCAATATTCTAAGTATGTAATTGTTACACTTATATGTAAATTATATTTACGTATTTATTTTACTTTATAATCATTGACATGATAATCATCCTATTTTTATCTGAAAATGTAACAAAATTACGTAAACATTCTGAGTGGACAGAGATATCGTAAGATAGCGCCTTTTATGAATGTGAAGTCACATTTATTATTCACAAACCTCACACTAACAGAGCAACTGTAAGGCAGTTCTAACTGTGAAAAGTGGAGGATCTGCGAGTTGGCATCCAAGACATGTCTACCGAGAAATACGGAAGGCAGCACCCGCCGTCTACAGTACTCCGATACGTCCTTCTGATGAGTATTCTTGTGACTAGCCACAGCTCCTTGTGCGGCTTGTTTCACTAATAAAATGTACGCTAAAATAATGTAATGAATATTCATAATTGCACTCATATTATATCATGACCGTGTAGATATTGCAAACAGATTATCATATCTCTTTTACAATCAAATTAAATAACACCTAGTAAGTTTTCTTAAATTAGAAATAATTAACTCAACAAACATAACACTTGCATATGAAAAGTTTATCATTCTCTGATAAAATGTAAAAACCCTACAGGATGTATACAAAAATAGGAACATAGGAGTACATATAACTGTCCATATTATTTATAAAAAAAAATATGTAACGTTGAAATATGCCTAGGTATGATGAAATATTATGTTTGTACAGAAGTACTTAACATAAACTTTGTGATCATACAGCGATATAGTTTATGCATGACGTGCTTAAAAAATGCCTACTTGAATAATAAATTAAAATGATTTTATATCGGACATCCATGATAGGGGTCGCGTGACCCGCACCACATGAATGCGTTCATAGAACGGGGATAGGTAAGTGTCGGAAATAGCAACGGTATTTGTAAAATAATATGCATGCTTATAATAATTGTTTGAAGTATTAAATTAGATATAATGTTATTCATTTATATCTGGAATCTGTAAGTATAACAAATGTTATGTGATATTTTAATAGAAGCTGTCCTATCTAAATGTTACAGCGAGTTAAGTTTAAAAAAATATGTTATTATGTACCAGGACATCGATTTTGTTTTCCAGAAATGAGCAGTGTACACACAAGATTGAGCCCTAGGAATCACCACAGACTTAAAGAATAAAAATTACGTCAAATTATTACCCTTGTATCTATGTAAACTTATTAAATGTTCATAAATTAAAGTAAATTCAAGAAAAACTGTAATTTTCACTTCGATAATTTAAAATATAAAATTAAACTCGCCAAATCAGATTATTTTTGAGGTAATACTAACCTTAATTTTTTAACAAATTACTACTAATAAACCTATCATTAATAAATTTAACTGTGAAACGCATTTTATGCAAAAAAGCATAATATTTTTACTAGACTGTTTAAAACATAATAATGATTGAGAATTAAGTGCTATTCTTAAATCTTAAATTATGTATGTCTTTTTCTAAAATTGTGAGTACAATCATAAAGACAAACCCGTCCTGAGTGTCTTGTAAGTTTTTAGAGGAAAGCGCATTGCAAGTTGACTTTAACATTAAACCATTTTGGTTGTACAAATCCAATTTAATAAAGAATTATGGGATTAAATAAACCAAAAAAAATCACATGTATTTTTTTTAATAATTAGTTGCACAATATTAACCATGTTTAGCTGAAAAAAATTTGAATTTAGTATAAAATATGTTGCTCATTTATATTCAAATATAGGCGTATTTTTTTAATTGCAGTTATAAATATATAAATTATATTACATTATGTAAGTTTTAATTTTTTCATTAAAATGCTTAAAGATTTTGATAAACTAAAACTAAAAAATAATTAATGTAAGAAAAGACTGAATTTTTAACTTACAACGTAATCATGGAACTCTTAATAACAAATCAACAATATTTTTAAAAAGAAAGTCGGTAAATTCTTCGTAAAATTTCACGTGTAAAAGTTTCAAAATGGGACACTAGTAAATACTTATTACTCCTATACGGATTAATCTCCATTATACTTTAAAGAATAATTCTTTACAGACAACAGTAAAAACAGTTGAAAGAAAAAATTAAAATGAAGGATCCGATGTTTCTTTGAGGAGATACATTTGGAATTTGATAATTTAAATTCTGTACGATTTGAATGAAACTTTGTTATGTTTAAAAAGATTTTGTCTTAAGACACGAATATTATAAATTTGAAAATTTTCTAAACTGCCTCCGTGGCGCAGTGATTTACCGCTTGCCTTGTAACACGGAGTTGCCGGGTCCGTATCCCGGGCCACAGGCATCTAGATGGCGGTAGGATTTTTTTTAAATCGTCTGGCCTGTTACCACCCTCAATGTGTATCTGACGCATATCAGACACGTTGGTGTGTTCCGGCAGTCATACATGTGTAAGGTTTAAAATAAAAAAATAGATACAGATATTAATAAATTATTAGAATATTTTTTTAAACCAACACTCTGATAATTAATATATCTGATATTTAATATAATTATTAATTGAAATAGCAGCTTTTATTGGCAGCACTGTCAACCAAATAAATGTCAAAGTGGTGGGTTTGGCAAGAGAGAGTTAGTCGTCAATAAGACTAACAGCGCAAACTTCACCGAATCCAGCAGCAGGGATGGCAAGTCGATTTGGAAATTGATAAAAAGGTAGCGGGTATTCGTTGGCGAACCGATAGAAAGAAAGGGCGTTGGCTTGGAGATAGTATGTGAATGGATTTGTGAGCCTGATTGTTAATTTTGGTTAATATATGTAAGTAAAATTGTAATTAAATACGTGCAGTTTTATGATTCGGGACGATTGGACGTATCTTACACATGAGAGAACCACAAGTAATTTGGGCGAAGATGCTTTACCACCTAAGGTCTCATTGTCACTTAACATCATGTAAAATCGAGGTCGTATTAGCCTATAACCAAAAAAAAATTAAATCTTATAGGTGGGCAATTAATTAATATTGATTTGCATATTAATTTGCACATTAAAAATACAGTTTTTGGAGTTTATGTTATTCGACGATTCTTTTTGGATAAAAAATCACCTGTTTACTTCATCCTCTAATTCCACCCAATTAGTACGAACTGTATTATTATTTTTTATTGTTACGCTAAGATCTATATTGCATAATTCACTATCTGAAGTTCATAAATATTGTGAGTAAAAATACTCATCACATCAATACAGGCGTTATCAAAAAAAAATATATAAGAATAAATATTTGGAAATTGGATTATAAAGACACTGAGAATTCTTTGCAAACTACTATAGAATTTACGAAATAAAAGGCTATATAATGTTTTTAAGCCGCAAAAAGAGGTGTGGGGGGGGGGGGTTAAATTTTGTTGTGGTTTTGGCTTAACAGGGAAACCCGCGGGCCCGATTTTTTAAATTTTTTTATTTACAATTTTTT
>DWQX01007302.1:0-10276 GCA_018245475.1 Pharmacophagus antenor | reverse complement strand
AATTATTACATTATATATAAAATGTTTTATATTAAAAAATAAATAGGAATTTAATAATAATTTCCTGTTTATTATTATCAATAGTTTAAAATTTTTGATCGGATGAGGTATCTTAATGTGCCGGATTGCCGTATTATTGTGTATACTCATACCAAAGTAGCTCTTTTTGTATATTTTTTTTCTACTTAAGTCTCGGTGACAAAGTTTTGTTATTAAACATTCCATATTCAGTCGTAACACGTAATGTTTCAGGCATTAAAAGAACCATTAATCATATTTTTCCAGAATACCTACAGAAGTTCCTACTGCTGCTATTAACTTCCTACACGAAGTTCTTTATCAACCGGATTGGATACTTCGGGACAAATTCCACAACTTAATTCGCTCGACTACTCACGACTTCGGCGGCCATTTTGCTGCACTACAAACACCTAAAGAGTTAACCGATGACATCTTTGCCTCGGTTGCAGAATTCTTAGAATTCTACCAAAAAAGGTTCAAAACTTAGCGTAAACTATTATTTATTTTTAAAACCATGTCGTAAGTAATTGCTCAATAAATTTATTCATCGCCTAATAATCATATTATGTAAAGAACTAAGTATTATTGTAATTGCCAGCATGCTCTATTGGCACATAGTCATCTTTAATTTTGTAAATGTGACTGAATTAATTTAAGCAGTTTTTTTTTCGAATCAAAATTGGAAAAGCTAAGTAGTTTTATTTTTGTTAAGAAAAGAGGTTTTCCTCACAAGTCAATAAGAAGTCTGTATTAATGTAAACTGCGCACATTATTGTTAACTTTAATAGATTAAATAATACTATATTTAATAGTTTATTAGTAATTAAGGGGTTAAATAAGTGTATCATAACTAGATCAATAGATTAATAACTATAACAATAAACTAGATTAATAACTAGATCACATGTGTGTGTGTATCTGATAATTTTCTCAAACGAACTTGTATTAATCTCTTAAGAATCTGACTGGAATAACTTGTTATAGACCCTGTTACTAAAACAACTAAACAATAAATAAATTATTGCCGGTATAATATTTATAATACGATGCAATATTCTGTTTGAAAATATTGCGCAATGTCCTTAATGGTACCGAACGTATGTCAGTCATTCTCGTCGTTAATATTGTGTACATAGTTTTGCATTTTTTGAAGTTATTTAATTTTTATTTTAATTATTACATGCTTAAAATACTACTAGAAAACTTAATTATAATATGTTGTGATACAGAAAAAAAAATGTAATTGAATTCGTACAAGAATTTTATTTTATCCCCCGCCTAAATTATCGCTTTAAGTTTTATATATATTTTAATTGGATAGTTACTCTATTTTAGGATAATTAGCTCTTTGCGAGGTTTAGGAGTAAGATATTTTAAATTTGAAAGAAATGAATTAGGCTTCTAAGATCTTTTTCATTGTCTGTGTTCTTTATAATTTTAAATTTAGCAATCTTCAAAATTCGATTAGTGACATTAAAGCATATCTACTATATTGAAGTTATAAATAATTACCTTTATTCGACAGTATACTTGTTGTTGATCATTGAAACTCACGATACGAAAACAAAATTTTCGAAGGAAACGGTAATATGGACGCCAATCTTATTCCATTGCACCAAAAAAATAGTCTAATGATGATTAACAGAATTTGTCATCTCTATTCTCACACAAAAGACTAAAAAGGTATTACTTTAGAGTCTTACTGTCAAAGATTGTATCTGCCTGCCGCCACATTTCAAGAGCTGGTCCATTCGTTTGCTATTTAATTAACATAAAAAACTCAATAACTTACTTGATTTTCTTCGATGAAATCTTTCACCTCTTTAGGGGTAAAAAAACCGGGCACTAAGAAGTCACTCTTTGGGATGAAGCACTCCACTTTCATGCGACCTCCCAATTGTATTTTCTCACCTGCATAGTAAAGATTCCTAAAAGCAATGCATAGGTTTTTTTTACTGTCATTATTCATTATGTGGCTTCTATATTTTATGTATTCAACCTATTGAAGAATCACTACGTTTTATAAATAGAGAAAATTATATTATTATATTATTAAAATAGCAAGAAGACTAGTGCGTCAGCATATTACAATCCTTACGTTTTGCCTTAGATTTTGATTTACAGAGGAGTAATTTTATTACGCGTACTGGGAGTCATGCCTATACTATAAATCGAATATACACACATCAAAAAAGTCTAAGCAACACGTACTATTTAAAATTATTAATCAATTATTATATCATTTCTTACCAAGTAGGTAATACCTATGTAAAATTTTTTGATGTAGAGGACATACTGGCTGGTTGTGAAAAAAAACGAGTATCATTTTTTTTTTTCACAAATTCAAATGCTAATGTATTTGTTTGAATTTTATACGGTTTTCTTTGCTTATTAAAATTTAGTATTCTGTATCAATTTTATGATTTAAACAATAATTTAAAAAAAAATTGAACAAATTTGGATTTTGAGACATGTTTACGTCATTGAGCGATTTTGAACGTAGATAAAATGTAAAGAGCTGTAGTTATATTGCAAGCGGGAAAAAGTTCATCTCAGGTATCTCTGTATTTTGGTGTCAACAAAAGCGTTATTTGCCGTCTTCATCAGCGTTAACACGGGAGATGCTGCTGAGCAGCACCCAGGTCGAATGTGTACAACCACACGGCAAGATCGATACATACAACTGACTGCAAGACGCCAGCCAATGTTAACCGCCCGAGAGATAGGTTTAAGGCTACAAAATTCAAGTGGTGTTGTTGTTAGCTGCCAAACTGTGCGATATCGACTGCATGAGTATAGCTTACGAACACGACGGCAAATTAGATGCCCACCGATACGTCACAGGAATCGTGCTCGTCGAAATGAATGGTATAGAGAACACATTACATGGACCCGGGAACAATGGGGTAAAATTATTTTGCGATGTCTTGATTTGGTTTCAAGCCTGATACTGGAAGAGTAAGAGTGTAACGTCGTCCTGGAATTACTGAAAGACTGAGGTGCGTTCAGGAAGTGCATCCATACAACTGCTCAACAGTTATGGTATGGGCGGGTATTATGAAGAACAGACGAACTGAGCTCGTTTTTGTAAATGGTAACATGAACGCTGTAAATTACGTTTGAAGGCCTTATGTCTGTCCATTCGCACAAACGCTTGGCTCCGATTTCACGTTGATGCATGACAATGCGCATTCGCAAACAGCAGCAGCGTCTGCATTCATGGGAGTACTTGGCAAGGGAAAACATCCTGTTATTTCGTTGGCCTGCACAATCGTTAGACCTCAACCCCATCGACCATGCATGGAATATGCTCCAGATACGTGTTTTAAAGTACTTGTATGGAGTGACAACAACCCAACAACTGATGGACTTACTAAAATTCATTGGGAGCAATTGCCGCAGGATAACATTAAATCTCATCAATTCTATGAATAATCGGTGCCTGCAAGTTCTCAATAACAGAGGAGGCCATACTTTGTATTAATTTATGCAATTTTTGTACAACCACTTAATTTTAGTTTTAGTTGATTAGGCACCTTACTTCGTACTACCTACATGCAGTACTTCTCGGAATTATTGTTAATAAAGATTATTAAAAAAAAAATATTTAATATCGAAAAAGCATTACAAAATAATATAAAGAAGAAAATACTAAGGATTTAATGCGAAAACATATTGTAAAATTGAAATTGGTATGAGTTGCTTAGACTTTTTCGATGTATATAAAGAGTTAGTATTAAAATAACAATTATTTCCTTAATATGGTATCAACGTCTAAAAGACAATAACTTTTTTATCTTTACGTCTGTTTTTTCGAAGTAAGCTCCGAAAGGACTCCGATTTCGATTACATAGTGAGTGACAGTTTTGTAATATTATATAAGGCGACTGCCGTCTGACTCACAAAACTTCCAAGAGGAACCACAGTCGCTAGAGCCTCGTTAGTAGTCCAGCAGGGTGCACCACGTGCAGGTGAGGTAGGCTTGAATCCATCAGATGTTATTCGGACCCCTAACCCCCTTGGAATTTCTTTAACTATTTGTAATTTTTTTAATTTGTTTTATGTCCAAAAAAGCAAAAGCGTATCAGCTCGATCGGAATATTATCATAGTTACTTCGACCCAACAAAGAAATTTCGAACTATAAGATTGTAAATCGCTTCGAAGTTTTTAAGTTATTATATCTTTTATTCATAATAAACAGTGAAAAAAAAATGGGGGTGCACTAGTTGTAATTGGTAGTCTGCAAAAACTATTCTGATTTCGGTAATAAACTACAGAACTTAAAAAAAATAAAAGAACAAAAACAAATTCTTTAAATTTGACATTTTTCGATGAAAAATTATCATATTGAGATATTGCACAATATAGTTTTATAATTCTAACTTTCAGATTTTTGGTTAAATTTTAAAGAACAGTTCTCATAACATAACGAAACAAAAAAATTTTCTTCAGTCCACACTCTGCAGGAATGATAAAAATAGGTTTCAATCAGGTAATGAGCATATGGATTAGATGGCCTAATTATTAAGCATTACTTTCTTTTTAATTTTCTTTTGTTTTTGAGTATCTAGTGTACTTTAAAACAATCAGTGAATGTTACTTGTAAAAACTTACGTGTTGAGATTTTGGAAATATAGTAGAAACGAAGCAGCAAAGGGTTTACCGAAAGCTTTAAAACTTGGAAAGTGTTTAACGAAAAGAAAGCTCGGAAATGAGATTTATATGATCTTCGACAAGAAGGACCTTACCACTAGTCTATATATTTTTGATACGTATGAAAAATAAAAAAAATAATTAAAACATTACCTATTGCCAATAAGACGACATTTAATATTTGTGAGCTGTCCCTCATTCAATCTAGGAAACTTATGGAACAAATACAAGCTTGCAGCGAACTTAAGGAAGGAATCGCCAAGTGTCTCTGTTCTTTCCAAGTTAAAAGTATCATGGGATTTGTTGGTAGTTAGGGCTGAAAGTATGTCTTTCAGTTCTGGACCCCGTCCGATTGGTTTTTTTGATAGTATGTTTATCTTGTCGTTATATCTGAAACAAAATAGGAATAAGAAACTGAACATTTTTCTGTTCAAATAAAACTTGCTGAGTAAAATATCTTAATTTTTTTAATATTAACATTTCCCCTTATTTTTCTTTCTTTATTTAAGCAAATATTTAAATTGGAGACAAAAAGTGGAAGAAACCCCCCTCTTTAACACATTTCTAAACTTTGATGAAGTCAGGGACTTCACTTCCTTTGGTGTAAGAGAGCAGCCGTTTTTAGCATATTCTGTCAGTCAAGAAAAAGGTAGAGTTATGATATTTGCAACCGTAAAGCAATTTATAACAACGCTTATCTCTACCTCATTTCAAAAAAATTCAATCTCCTGGAACTATTTATTCACGGTATTCACAATAACGTAACAGTTGCTCTTATAATTATCAAAGACCACGTTGCTTCAATCTTCATATCAATAATAGGGTTTAAGAAAATTTATTTACATGATTGGTGGGGGTAGAATAGCAGCCGAGGTGTTGGCTATTTCCAGTGGCGGAGGTTTAATAACTGTCTCTGGAGCGATTGAGAATAACGGTCCCGTGATAAATTTATCGTAGCATTCAATGTCCATCAATGTCACCGTGGACAGGTTGCGTTCAATATCAATAGGCTCTGTGCTTTCCTGGTGAAATTAAAAAAAAATGACAGTGGAATATTTACATGCTTTAAATTAGCCCTTATGTATTAATACAAATAAATAAAGTGTTTGTTTGTAACATATTTTAGTGAAGAAGTGTTGCTTTGCGGAAATCCATGACTCAATTCAACAAAAAAAATTTGTTAATTTCCAGTTTTTTTTAATCGTAAAAATTAGAGATAAATTAAAATATTTAACAAGTTTCGTCACTAAACGTGATATGTTCAGGATTCTGTAATAGGTTTGTATTGAGATAGTTGCAAATTATTTAACCCTTTGCGGACCAGAGGCGACGCTCGGTCGCCACGATGTTTCGTGTGGCAGAACGAGTGGCGTGTGCTAGGCGTAACTTTTGTAAGAATATAGTTATTATATCATCCTTCTCCAAGTCTTAAAGATGCATTGATAGATAAACTATTGAAATGTAAAGTCTTTAGGATCGTTCATAAGTTAGAGGTCATTTTATTGCATTATGTAAATTAGTCTAGACAAAAGTCGTCGTCCGCAAAGGGTTAATGTGATATTAAAGTTCTAAAATACCAAATTGCTATTTCCATAGACTACTTTTTGTATTTTATCACCGGTTATGATTTGATGATTATCTATTACTGACTGGTATATAGCCGATTTTACAAAGTGTAACACAGGATTTTTTGGGATATAAAAAGCTTTAATAAATTTTTTAATAACGCTTAATAGGAAACTATTCAATCTATTACAATAAAATTGACATGTATTTTTTTTGTTCAACGTAAATCTTCAAAATAGGTTACAAAAGGCGGACTTCATGCCATTTTCATTCTTTTTTGTTATAATGTGTCCTATGATTCTGATCAGAATCATCAAGAAAAAATGTGCTTATTTCAAATCAACGTTATTATTTAATTAATTTCTGAAATTAAATATTAACCTAATTTAAATTACATAATACACAGACTATCAACAAGTTTTAAATTCCCGTTTGCATAGAAAAAAGGTAAGTTTAATGAAAACAGTTTTGTAAAAATAAGGTAACAATTTTGAAAATATTAAAACTACCTCCCACGGATACTCCTTGTCAATCTTTTGTTTCTGCAGTTTATAAACACTATCCTTCATTGAAATTATTTTTAGAGGTTTACGAACTGTCTCATCTATTGGGTTGTTTATTCTGAAACAAAGGTAAAAATTATGATTTCAACTTAAGTATTTTTAATAAAATCTTTAATATATTAATCAGTATGTCTTTACCCATTAAAAAAAAAATAAGAGTGAAATCCATAGACCTTTGTTGATTTTCGCAAAGCATTTGAAACTATAATTTCAAAGTACACATATTTTACACCTTATTTTTAAAATACTCGTTTTTTCCAGTTGCATTCATTTAGAATAAATACTAATTTATCGATTATAAATTATCACACAGTTCGCAACACGTTGTGAACAACTAACGAAAAACATTCTATATTCGTCATTGTATATATTAAAAAACAAGTATAAAATAAATTGTACCTTTTACACGTTAATGTAAAAAAACAATTTATTTCTGTACTTGAACATCTAAACAGTAATGAGTTTTATTGAGTACTTTGGTGCAAATATTGCGTATCATCTTAAAACAAACGTACCTATCAACAGTGTTCTTCAGAATATTCTCTTCCTCTGGACTTTCAATTTGTGATAACAAAGACTTCATTCCAACTTGTAGATCAACTTGTAACGGTAACCATTTTTCTCCTGATTAACAAATTAAATGTTCTCTATTAAACATTACATAATTTACGCGGTCTCCATAAAACCATTTGTCGAATGTTGAGTAACATTATTCCTGTGATAATTCAATGAAGTTTTATAAAACATAATGTGGCAACACTTGATTTTAATTTGACATAATATTAAGTGAGTATAAGATTTTGAAGCTTACTTGGCAGGAATAGTCTACCGGTCTCATGCAAGACAACAAGAATTAGTAGCTCATCAAATAGGTTAGATAAAACCCTGTTACTATCTCTATTGTACAACTTATGCAGTAACAAAGCATTGGAACTTTTACTGTATACACATTTTTTGAAGTTTTGCCTCACATCAATAATTTCGCGGCACATTCATTCAGAATCATTGCTCTAGATTAATGCAAAGTGACTTTTATACACTTCTGTGCGGAGTATATTTAACACTATTTTAGTATTCTACCTTAAAAATAATAAAATCAAAAGTAATTTATTTTTTATTATACCTTTACTCAAAGTAACTTGTCCATAATTCGTGCCTTTCACGATTTCCACACGAAGTTCATCTGCCACTAGTAACATGAACACCCTAAAAGCAACACCAAAATTAATTAATGGAAACATTTTAACTTTTAGTTAACATAACAATATAAAATCGTTTAAACATTTTTAATTAAATTTTAGGGCCGCTTTTATTATTATACTAAACAAGGTGCTTGCTTTAATTGTCATAAAATCTGCAACAAGTAACATGATGATAGCACACCTTGTGTGCAACTTTATCTTGAAGATTTCTACAAAATGATCATTATAATTCATGAGCAAACTCATTGCAAATTAAAACATAATAGTGTGCAATACTTTTGTTCGTAATAGCATTAATGTTATAAGACTAGACGAATCAGATAACCTATCACTATTTTTATTCTTTCCATGAGATTCATCAACCATTTTATAATTTTCTCATTTCGATATGTGGCAAAAGAAAACTATTACCTGTGTAATATACTAGGCAGGACGGTAGCTTTGTACCACAATACACCGGGGAAGTCGTATTTAATACAATATTCAGGTATAAATATTTCAGCGAAACCTTTGGGTTTGTCATCGCCTTGTGCAAGTGATATAAGTTTCCGTTTTTTCTCTGTGAGAGCTTTGATGGTCGGCGCCCTCGGCATTAGGCAGTTCATGCGCGAATTGATGTTACGAACCTATAAGTGTTATTATTGTTATTGTTGATGTAGTGGCAATAGATAATTAATCTATTAAAAAAATTTACGTATCGCGATTCATGAGATAGACGGATGGTGGAGTCTAAGTAATAAGGTTCTGATTGTCACCTTTTGACTGTGAAACCTTAAAAACAGAATCTTATGGGAAGATTGAATAATATGAACAATGTATTCATATTTTTTTTTTATCAAATACGAGGTTACTCTTGTCCTTAATTATAACGTTAATGTTCTGCGGACTTGAGTCGGTAAGTTGCCGCCCAAATTTCTTTACCATTACGGACGCGAATTAGTAAATAAAGTTCAACTAAGTTCGCAACTGCAAGACGCAGCTATTTTATTACAAGGTAACAACAGTCAGTGTCGTTAATAAATTTCATTTGTTCTTTATTTCCGCTCCTCCCCTGATATTTTTATTCAGGGCTCTTATATATGTTCTTTACTTGTCCTTATTCCTCATCTTCAATTAGTACTTATTCTATAACATTCGTTCGCCTTAATGCTATTACTATCAATTCTTAATAACCATAACATTCAAGCTGGTTTTAGCGATCTTATTCCACAGTTCCTGTTTTTGTTCTTATATAACTAGTAATTTTTAATTACTTACTTTAATTCTTCCTTACATATTGCTTATTTACCTGGTTGAGTATAATCAGATTAATTTCAATTATTCAAACTTTAAATACGCAATTGAACACTTGTTTTTCAAACCCAGTTAACTCTTCGGGGAATGACATCGTTCGCCAAGGGTTAAGTGTGAATTGCCTTGGAATCGAACCATGGAATTCCACGATATAAGGCATGCTGTTTTAGTAGGGCCTCTGAAGTAGATAAAAAAGTTTTATTTTGACCTTTAAATAACTTTTAATCTTACCTCGAGTAAAGGCTGGTCCGTGCTACCTTGAATTTCTAAATTGTATTTGCTTAAGTAATAGTCAGCGTACGTCTCAAATGAGTTGGTCTCGAAATGTGACTGCGGACTCATGTATTCGAGTACGTTCGAGACGATGTACCTGTAATACGCGTAGGACATGTAAGTTAATAGATATCGTAACGAACATTCTTATTTTATTATTATTTCATAATATATACACCGGTAGTAAATAATTAAGTGAACACTTCAGACTATGTCATCATTAATCATTCCTAAATTAAAGGATATGGCATAAATTAGTACTGATGAGAACTGACAATAAGAATAGTAAACCCTTATGAATGATATCCAAATATTGGAGAAACACTGACGGGCATAAACGAGTAATACTGGCAGTCAAGGCACACTAAACAAAAATCTTTATTACGTTTGCCCAGTTAACACGTTGCCGACCGATCGGGGAGATCTCTCAATTTTGAAGGAAGTTGGTGGTCGAGCAATCGGGCAGATTTGCCATTTAGACTTTCAGCAACGTGTTTCTACTTTTCTGTCGTTGTTTACTACTTCAGTCGGGGGTTTGTTTGCGATTGAAAGTTTAAACCGAACAGTTCTCTGTAGTGTGAGGTCGGCAAGTTGTTAACTGGGAAAACAATGTGTATCTCTACGCCTTAGGATTTTTTTAATCTATACTTAACAATATATAATATAAATAATGACTATTACAAAGTTATAATTATATATATATT
>DWQX01007301.1:0-10277 GCA_018245475.1 Pharmacophagus antenor | reverse complement strand
CTAAGAGTTATTACAAAATTGTTATATTAAAAAAGTTTTGTTATCATAATTATAGGTCAAACATTAAGTTATTTCTTTTATCAGTGGGCTATCACACAGCCTCAATTTCACATGATGTTAAGTGATATTGATGCCGTAGGTAAAGTGATCTCACCCATAATATTATGCCCACGTATATGATACTGCGGGAACAGCAACTCTGTTATAGCAACATTTAGGGCTTAATTGGCATAGCTAGGTGGGTACGAAAATCTCTACCACCGTCCATACTCGATACATGTTGCAATGCACGCGTTAAACCAATGCGATGCTTAGTTAACCCTTAAATGCATAATTTTTCTACAAGTAACCTAACAAACGATTAAAAAAAAAGTTTTTTTACACGAAAAATTAATGCTGAAATTATCATACTTTTCTATATATAGTGCTTGCCGTGCATTCGAGATTGAACACACAACACAAACAGCACACACTATTACACACACGCAAGCATACATACACAGGATTTTGGACGAAGATAATTGAAACTGATTTATAGACAGATGGCGACATTATGCATTCAAAGGCCCATGTTCGACAACGTAAATTATTTCCTTTAACTATGAAATAATTTCTAATCTTCTCTCATTAATAAAACCGGCTAAACACTAAGCCGCCTTCTTCGGGATCCAACTAACCGATTCGCCACTCGAACGCCTCGTATCCCATATCGCACCAACCGGCGTTCGCCCGATCCGGACGGATGAGGAATAATAATGGAAAGCAAACGTCTACAGCTGTAGACGTACGGCGGCGCTAAATATCACAGCACATTGATGCGGCACTGATATAAATATTCATGATAGAGCTGAATACGCGGCATGTTAATGTCGCAGCTTAAACGCTCCAGCCGCGGCGCGAGTGACGGCGTGATGGCGGGGGAATTTTTATTGTACTTTTTTTTTTATGAACATGTTGGGCAAAGACAAACAGTTTAACTACCCATATAATAATATTTATGACCTTCGGAAAGTTTCAAGTTAGTTTAAGGTAACTTTAGCCACCCTTAAAGTTAACAATTTTACTCTTATTTATAAATATAGTAGGCAAAGACTAAATAGGTTTATTTATTACATAATAACATTGTGAAATCAGAAAGTACCAAGATCTGGCTTCATTTAACAAATTTGTTAACTAGATATCTTTCACTATACCGTGCTCTTTACTAACATGGCTTTACCAATCTTAACTTTTAACTGTTCAATTTACCTTATAGAGATATTTATCATTTATACAAGTATTTATTGACTTTGAAATCCATTAACTAACAATGTGGTGCAGTGGTTAATCAGCTCGCCTTGTAACGTGGAGGTTCCAGGATCGATTCCCGGGCCACAGAAGTAGTAGAGGCTGGAGGGTGGTAGGGTTTTTTAAAAATAGCGTGGCTGGCTTCCACCTTTAACGCCAATCTGCCGCTTTAACAGCGTTACTGTGTTCCGGTAGTCAAACATGTGACATCCTGGAGTATTCTGGGCGAACCACGCTTCACCACTTATGGCCTAATTGTCACTTAAAATCTGGTGAAATCGAGGCCAGGTGTTAGTCCATAAACGATAAAAAAAATTAAAAGAGAGGAAATTAGTTAGCGTTGAGTGTAGTGACATACTTAACGGATACCAACGGTTATCAAAGTAAGGTCCATACCAAAAAGATGTCAGTGAAAGTTCTGTGGAAAAAAATATCGAAAGTATTTTATTTTTAAAAGGGTATACAACGGACGGCGGTATTCCTAAAAATGTTCTCTTATCAGTAACATTTGCGTGACGGGAAAGTCGAATAAAAGATCAGTTATGTTTATATAGCATCATATTTCTTTCATCGATACACAATATATAAGGCCTATTCTACCAATAAAGTGTACCAATAAAATCATAGTCAAAGAAAATTATATTGAACAAAAATGTAATATAAAATTTCATTAAAACATCAACAATATCCGTAGCGAGACATGGAGTTTCTTAGAGTTTCTCTGAAGGATCGAATCCACTACCGACAGAGCTCACCGGATATGCAAACTGGATATGGCAGTGAGCTGGTCATATTACCCGAAGAACCGATAACCGACGGGGTATACTAGTTTTCGAGTGAAGTCCGCTGATCGGCGAACGTAGTGTAGGACGCCCTCAGACTAGCTGGAGCAACCTACGCATGCGGCTGGCAGAAACTGGAAGGGAGTGGTTGAACATTGTACTCAGTGGCGTGCCCTTAGAGAGGCCTATGTCTAGCAGTGGACTTATATAGGCTGATAATGATAAATATCCGTAATAATATTCAGAGGATAAATATTTAATATTTATATAATATAAAACCGACACAACATTGATTGCTAGGAACGGTACTTATCACTTACGTTAATCTTACAGAAATTAAACAGAAAAAAAATATATAACGAATTCCGCTTTTTACATATTATATGTACCGCGCCATAACAAGGGCGGGGTAATGCGCCGTGTATTACACTCATGTGGTACCTTCTGCTTTATACCAGTAACTATATTCAGTAGTTTAACTTTGTAAATATCTGAACGTTAGCTAAAGGCGTCGGCTAATAAGAAACGCTTATACCCTACTCAAAATGTTCCATATTTATTTACACTTATAAAATTAAAAAAACTGGATTATGCACTGATTGAATTATAGATCATCGTGCAGCTTAAACCGGAGGTCCCAGAAACATGAAAGCCGTGTTATTTGTGCTGAACAGGTCCCCACTGAAAGTGTACCCTTGTGGAAGTGAGATGAGGAGGGGTTCAAAGTTAATTTAAAATTTTTTTTTTGAGTCAATGCACTCGACAATTGGTATGCATACTCGAGAAGGAATTAATGTTAACATTAAAAAAATATATTATTCCCAGATAATCGTAATTTTCAAGGGCGTAAATTGGTGCAGGGATAATCCGTGCTACGGCCATGCTTAGGATTGTGGCATGGCCATGGCATGGCACACTGAGGCTTAATAAATTGTAGGCCAAAATAAAACACATAAGGCATACGTGTGATGAAGTATGAATAGTAATAAGATTTTTCAGAACCGCCATATCAGCAATGTAATGAAAGGTTTGGCAATATATGGTATCAAGACTATTCTGCGTATGCTACACCACATACATGCGTACTGCTGCTGCTGATATGTACTTAAAATTTTATAATTTTCAAATAAAGTCTTCTTCAATTGCAATAAAATGAAAAAATGCTACGTTTGATGTTCGAATGACATTAAAAAGACTATGTTTTTACTTTACGTAACAGATTATGGCAATGTTAATATAATTTATTTGATATATCACATCAAATTCTAATGGGTGAATTGCTGTTTCATGAATTATCAACAACGAAACACATCGGCGACGACGACACGTAAAACAGACGTCTCGTATTGAATATTACTTATAAGTATTAACGATACGTCATAAACGGATCATAAGCGTACAGGATTACAAATGTCAAGTGGCATTAATATCGTCAACATGAAAGCGAATGTAAAGTTGACAGTGAGACTTGCGCGTAAACCGATCGGCTTCAAACATGACTTCCATCTCCATTCGAGTGTTGATAATTTATTCCGCTGGAGTCCCTGTGAAGGTTCCAATATTTGAATTCCTTTCCCCCCACCGTAATATCTTTTTCAAGAATATACTATCAATATTTTCCCGTATTGACGCATTGGCCGTGATTAAATTCCTACTTAGTATTCCAATAAATATTGCGAAATGAAACCGATACGATATTTGTTTGTCTCTAACCGCCAATGGTAAATTTATTAAAAGGAAATTAATCAAATGGAACAATCGCTATTGTAAAAATATTTTTGGGATGAACGAATAAAAGGTTTCGTTATTGAGTTGCGCAAGGAACAGAAAATGTATGTACTTAATTGTTTTTATACAGTCATTCATTGTAATGAACAGAGATTCTCTGATATAGTTTAATAGATAAATATCTGGGACATTTCACACAGAGTACTCTGATCCCAAGATAGGCAGCCAAGCACCTGTAGTATAGCTTATCAAAGACCGATACACATTACGTCGATATTTTTTAATTAAATATTTAAATATAGATTAACAACCAGACGCAGAACAACCACAAATGTTCATCACATAAATGTTTGTTCTGAGCGAGAATCGAACCCGCGACACCTGCTGTAAAAGGCAGTTACCAACGGGCCAGTCAGTTTATTCAGTAAATAATAACTTCAGTTGAAAACTTGATATTTTTCTTTCACAAAATGCTTATAAGCTAAGCATAAATTTAGTTAAACATTATTCTATTATATTTTTTATATCTCGTTTCATTATTATATTATTCCTGATTTTGTTATCCTGATAAAACTCTTAGAGCTTGCATACATGCTTACGAAATAGCAATTATTCGTTATCCCCGAGGGTTACCCTTGTATGTTATCGCATTTCTAAGTTAATTTGTTTGTATAATACTAAGGTCATGTTAAATTAAAACACCCCTGTAATATGCAAAAATATTCTGAGCTTTTAGTGTAGCCGTTTAAATTTTTACAAACAAATATTATATTTGGACTGTCAGAATATAAATTTTTGCCTAGAAATGAAAAACAAACATTGCATTGCAAACTTTGCATTAAAACAGATGAAACTGTTCTGTTTCGAGTTTTGTTTACGGCACGTATTAATGTTTGATACTATAGTTGCATAAAAATCTGGCATTTTTGCTTTTGACAAATTTATTGTAACTTTCATTCAATTTTATCTAGTTCGAAATGATGAAATTTCACAAGGAGTATATATATTTAATGTTTTTTTTATTTATATTTTAATTCCCTTGTAAAGCTGAGGTCGCGGGGTGGATTCCCGGGCCATAAGAGTAGTGGAGTCTGGATGGTGGTAGAATTTTTCGAATCCGCCTGGCTAGCTACCGCCGTCAATGTCAATCTGTCGTCATAACAGTATTGCCGTGTTCCGGTAGTCATACATGTAAGAGCCATATTAATTCTGGGTGAACACAGTTCATCATCTAAGGCCTCATTGTCACTTAAAGAGCGTACTCCTTTCTTAAAGGTCAGTAGCGCAGTTGCAACACCCCGAGTGTTGCGACTGTCTATAAGCGACGGTGATCACTTTCCATCAGGTGAACCGCTCGCTCGTTTGCCTACGTCTCCTATAAAAAAAAACTTAACATCAGGTGAAATCGATGTGAAATGTTAACCCATAACCGATTAAAAAGTTCTACTGTGTAAGTGACGGCACATAAAGAATTAATATTCTTATAACAATGAAGTTTGTATCAAAAGATGGTATTTTTCATTTTCAGCACATTCATTAAAAGGAATATACTTATACAGCCCGTTGTATGTTCCCATCGCTGCCACTGGAGATTTTCTTCCACTAGGAAAATTTAAAAACCGTAAACTTATGAATTACATTTTTAGTAAAACTTTTCTACTATCGATTCTTAAAAATAAAAACGTTATAACAATTTTTTTATCGACAATAGGCTATAACTTGGTTTTAATTAATAAACATGACGTTAAGTGACAATTATGTCGTACATGGTGAAACATTTACGTATGTATATCGGTCTCTGATAACCCACACTACAGGTGCTGCCTATCTTGGGATCAGAGTATTGTATGATATGTCCCAGATATTTAATTATATTTCATTAATTTTGAACTAATTGATTATTTAACATTAATAATATAATTAACGTTTCATTTTAATAACGCAGCTTTTAAGTTTTAAGAAAATAGTTTAAAATTGTATATCAACTACGAATAGTTGATATACGAATGTTTTTCTACTAGTAATTGCGCACTAAATTCTTAATTTATAAATGCTACTTATAAAAAATTCTTTCAATCTTTCGAAACTATAATAAATAAAGACGTTTGCGATGTAAATAAAGACGTATCGAAGTAACATAATATTTAATGAACATTTTATTAAGTATTTGTCATGGTTTAAGAGAACTGTATGCTCTATTGTTATAGATAAATGTCTTAAACTCGTTATTGTGGTACGTCAGTAACAAATAATAAGGCATAATCTACCATTTTAATAACAGCAAAATATTATCATATTATAACCGACATGAACAATTCCAAAATTTTCTAAATGTTTCGCGTGACAATTCCGTGTCCGCAATTTGTTATATAATCGGTGGAATCTCGAACGAGTATATTTAATCGGAAAGAAAACGTAAACCTAATTTAGTCGATTTTAATGAATACCTAAAACGTTGATCGTATCGCGTTGCGGTGGCGGCGCTGGCATGTAGCCTTGGCCCTGTAAAGTTAATTAATATGGTATATATACAAATGTATATATGTATATATATATTTATATAATTAAAACGTTGTATAACTGAAATGCTTTGTGCTGCGTTGTAGTCGAATTTAATAAGCTGTCCGAATCGATAAACTAAGGCTGATGAATTTTTAAGCGCAACCGAAAGCCTACATTGCGTTCATTAAATTTGCATTAAATGTACTGTAATTTCATGCGTGCATCTTTATGTTTGTTAAGCTTAAAACAACACTAAGGTCAATGGGGAGGGCTACGCTTAGAGTTTCTTAGCGTGATGGACTCAGAAATGATAATTCCGTAAAAGAACTATGATCACCAGTATGGTCCAAAGGACTGCCAAATTTAAGTGGCAAAGGACAGGAGCCATTGGTCGAAGGAGCGACAGTCGATGGGGCGATAGGTTCTCGAGTGGCGGCTGCGTAAGAGTAGACATAGCGGTGCTAACCCTCCTCAAAGTGGACCGACAATGTGGTTAAGGTGACGAGATGTCACTGGATGCGGACAGAGAAAAACCGATCGTTGGGGAGATCTTTGGGGGAGTCCCGTGTCCAGGTGTGGGCGTGTATGATGATGATGATAATTTTTTAACTTTGTCTGCCTCCGTGACGTAATCTACCGGTTGCCTCGTAAAACAGAGGTATCAGGTTTCAATCGAGAGCCCCATGAGTAGTGGTTCTGGGAGGTGGTAAGGGTTATTCCAAACGACTATCTATCACCCTCAATGTCTACCGACCGCCATAACAGCATTATTATTGCAAGTGTCATCCAGATCCATATTCTAGGTGAAGATACTAAGCCATGTTATCTTCACTTGACATTAAAGTACAGTAGCCAATTGCTGATCTTAGAAAGCTGAGAATTACATTAGGCTAGTCACTCTAAGAAACGGAATACTTTTCATTAGCCCAATAATGTTTGAAATGACAATGCATTTTAAAGCGGCACGAAAAGGCCCGGAAATATCTTTGGTTTGATTTCGGGGTGAAATAGTTAGTAGAGTTTAAATGGTAATAGGTTATTTTTGAATCCGCTTGGCTAGCTACTAGTTTTAACGTCTATCTGCCATCATAATAGCATATTGTTAGTTCCGGTACTCATACATATGAGAAGCAGAACATCCTGAGTCAGTATACTTCATCATCTACGGTGTCATTGTATCTCAAATTAGATTATAAATTAAATTCAGTTTTTTGCTTATTGCTTATTAGAAGAGGAGTTGAGCGCAAATTGATGCTGTATGAAGTTCTTAATTAAAATTTAATTTTATTAAGAATAAATCCGTTTACATCTGCGCTGGAAGACGTGTTTAAAACGCTGGACTGGAAGGAGCGAGGCATCAACGTCTATGGTGAATACATTTCACACCTTCGGTTCGGGGATGATGTTGTCATAATCGCTGAAACGCTGGAGGAACCCAACCGAATGCTCAACGATCTCAATGCTGCCTCTCGATGCGTGGGGCTGCGGATGAACTTAGACAAGACGAAAGTCATTTTTAACGAACTCGTTATCCCCCGCCCGGTAACCACTGAGGATGCAGTAATTGAAGTGGTTAAAGACTATGTCTACCTCGGACAGGTCTTACAACTTGGCCGTGGCAATTTCAATAAAGAGATTGATAGACGCATTCGATTGGGCTGAGCAGCATTTGAAAAACTCCGGCACATCCTCACCTCGCAAATTCCTCATTGTCTGAAGACTAAAGTCTTCGACCAGTCCGTCCTCCCTGCGATCACCTACGGAGCGGAAACTTGAACTTTAACCGCTAGGCTGGTCCAGCGACTTAAGGTCACTCAGCGTGCGATAGAAAGATCTAAGCTCGGTATTTCTCTAAGGTATATGATCCGAAACGAAGAAATTCGACGGAAAACAAAAGTGGTCGATATAGCTCTTAAAGTCAGCAAGTTGAATTGGCAGTGGGCCAGCCACATCTGCCGAGTCACCGATGGCAGATGAGGGAGCTTTTCTCCCTCATCTTGGAGTGGAGGCAGTGCATAGGACGAAGAAGTGTAGGGCGCCCTCCCACCAGATGAACTGACGATTTAGTCGGAACGGCGGGAAGCGGCTGGATGAGGGAAGCAGAGTACCGCATTTGGTGGAAGGCACTGGGGAAGGCCTATGTCATGACAGATTTTATATTCATCAAAATTTGATGTATTTTTTTATTAAAGTTTGCTACATTCTATGATATATAAGATAACTAATAAATAGAGACGAATAATATCGGATTTCACGAATGTTTTATTAGAACATTTACTAAACAAACGTTGACAGATGTTTTCATATTTTGCTAACCGGACTTTTTTCGTAAACAACTATTTTCTTCAAGAAATAGAAATAATATTACAATGGAAAATATTAACAAATACAATTTCGTGATTTTACTCAAGACAAAGATGCTGATATGTGTATATATATATATACACTGTACGTTCACATATATTTACATAATTAATAAAAAAGTAATTAACACTAGGTTGACGACACTTTTTCACGATTACTTTTCGAGGCCATAGTAATTTCATAAATCCCTTATATTTACTTTAAAACAAAAAAGAAATATGAAGCAAAGTTATCGTAAAAGACGAAAAAAAATTTAAAATTCGGGAAAACGCAAGTATAGTTATATTAAAAAAAAACGTTGTTTACTCAAAATGACGCGTCTCGTAAATCTGATGTTTATACAGAGCGACACCCCCTCATTACATAAATCATCTATGTCAATCTGCCGCCATAATAGCATTGCTGTGTTACGGCGGTCATACATGTGAGAACCATTCGTATTCTGGGCGAATACACTAGGGCATCAACGGTCTCATAGTCACTTAACATCAAGTGAAATGGATGCAAAGTGTTAGCCCATAACCGATAAAAAAATATACAGTGGTGCAGAAGCCTAATTCGAACCTTACGAAAATCCAAACTACAATATTTACGCCAGAACAGTACTAGCGACTTCCGTGTAACACGTAAGTGTTAGCCCGTAACCGATAAAAAAATCCATCAGTTTATACCATTTTTCCAACTGTTGTATATTAGTTAACAGTTAGAAGTTTTGTCAACAGATTTCACTTTTCTCAAAATGAAGCACAGAATCGTAAAACTCATTTTTTAGAATATAAAAAGAAACACATATTAAAAAGTATTATGTAGTAGTTCAAGATTATCTCATTATCTTTATGCGTAGCAATGTTTTAAAGACGATGAAGGGAAAGCTATTTAGTAAACTATTCGGAACATACGCAAATTAGTGGGTTCCGCATTACTTCGAGTTGCCAATTACTTATTCGGCGACAAAGCCCGAGATAAAGTTCTGGTGTGTTGTAGTTTATTAGTTGTTCCATTAGGTTTCACACGCGGATTGAATTCGCTCGGTAAATTTAATATGAGAATTTGATATTGCGTGAAAACTTTCAAATACACCGCCACATTTAAATTATTTTAGTAATAAATTTCTATTCCCAAGAAACAATATCGCCGTAATGATTCTCAAACAGAAGTCATGAGACCAATTGAAACTTTAGTGAAATTTTCAAATGTTGTATGTAAAATTTCATTGTTACAATAACAATTATGTAATTATCAAATTTTACATCCAGAACTGTTGATAGATCTTTTTGGTGAAAACCGTCTCAAAGTTTGCAGAGTGTTATTATGAAAGTTAAGGAAAGCCTAAGCGCGTTCCCTAGGCGGTGAACTTAGTATGGTGTTGTGTAAATATCCTGACAATTTTCGATTGGCTCCAAGGCAGAGTGGTCTATCCATTGCATGGAGGTCCTACGTTCGATTCCGGTGCCATATAGTATTGGAGCCCGGTTAGTGTTTTATATACTTTTTAATGTGTATTTCTTTTTATATTAAAAAAAAAATGTTTATGATTACATGTTCCATTTTGAGAAAAGTGAAATCTGTTGACAAAACTTTTACTATTAACTAATATATATATATGTATATATA
>DWQX01007300.1:0-10283 GCA_018245475.1 Pharmacophagus antenor | reverse complement strand
ATATATATATATATATATCTATACAATAAGTATTTAACATTTGTCGTAAGCAACCGACAGATGGCGCCAGTTACCCATGCTGTCGAAGCCGAGTATGTCGTTCCCCACGGAGCTGGTGCGGCCGCTCTCGAGCTCGTGCTTGTGCCGGAAGAGGCGCTGCCGTGCGTGGCCGCGCCCGTTGTCCAGCTCGCCGTGGGTCAGCACGCCGAGCAGCGTCGATTTGCCGGCGTCCACATTGCCAACCACAGCCACCCTGCAACGTCCAGGTAGCTGTATACTTCAATAATACGAAGACACTATGCAACCACTTCGAATGTCGGCCGTCGACGGACCTATGACATTTTGCGTACTCCCTTTTTTTTATTCATTATATTTTTGTCTCGTTCACCCCTGTCATGTTTAGACAGAGCCTATTTATTTCTTTATAATTTATTTTCTTATGTATTATTCACGCTTTTACTCTTACATACTTATACTAGTTTTCTCGCTCACATGTCTTCCTTTTCATACCTCATCCTATTTCCTTCTCCCCCACATCGCGCATAAATTAAGGGACACATGCGTACTCCCTTAACATGATAACGGATCCGACCGTACAAACTTACTATACGCAAACATTTTTAGTCTTTTTTACAGTTCCGTCCCCAAAGGGTGATAACCAAAACCTTATTACTATATCACCGCCATCCGTCCGCCTGTCAGCGGGCTCTATCTCATGAGCCGTAATAGGTGGAAAGTAGAAAATTTTCACAAATTGTATATATCCGATGAATAACCGACCGGTACGTAAGAGTAATTCTGAATTTAGGGCAACGAATAGAAAAAAATTATATTGAAAATCTGTGCAGCAGTATAGCGTTAAGCTCTACTGCAGTATGAATGCTGAATAAGGTTTCCCTTAGTTGGTACTGTTTTTTTTTTTCATGTTATACATATATCATCTAAATATGTTTGTTCCGATAATAACCCTTTTTCTTTCTTTTTATATGTGCGAACGGTAGTGTTAATATAGTGGAATTACTAATATAAATCTGCAATAGCAGTTATACTACTTGCATTTAATATTAACAATTAAATATAATACATTATGACCTAATATGCCTTAACATCATCATAATAATGTGAAATTGTTGTCAAATGGTAACCGATTGCCCGTTAAGGGAACTAACATTTGGAGCGGCTCACCGTATCTCCATAAAGTCCGTGTGATCCAGCTCCGTCCGCAGCAGGTACTGGCCCACGACCCCTGCGCCGCAGTCCCAGCGCCGGAGCTCCACGCAGGACACCCGCTCACCGTCCACCAGCGACTGTAGCGTAGCCACCGACGCGCTATACTCGTCCTCCGTCAGACCCTTGCCATCTGTCAACATATAAATTTTTATGAATTCATTCATTCGTCAACTTCAACTTTTTTTGTTTACGGTCTCATTGTCTTTTAATATCAGATGAAATCGAGGTTGTGTCAGCACATAACCGATAAAAAAATACCCCTCTAGCGTGTCGAATTATATAAAACAACAATTACAGAGAATACTCCAACGTAAATTATGAACGAGTTATTTAGCATATTTGATGACTTACACAGTACGCGTATATGCGTCGGTAGTCCGCAAAGAGATAAATTAACACTTAAAAATGCTTCACAAAATATCTAAACTGCATAATGTGTTCAAAAGCAGAAAGTACACTCACTAATGCTATATAAAAAAAAAACTTAAATATAAAATAGAATGCTGCATGGTAAGCAATCAAGGAAATACATAGATTTATGCCAACCGTCTTAGCAGGAGATAAGGTCTTTGATGACTTCATCTTTATGTCATGATGTATAAAAAAAAAATTTTTGTTTCGCTTTAATGACTTGAATTTTTGGGTTTACACCCATTATTCTGATTTGATCAGTAAATAATGAATCATAACAATTGTTTTTATTACAATTTTATGTGAAGTTCATCAAATTATTATAGGACTTTCATCTCTTTGATAGCTGTAAGTTTCTTAGCTGAAATCATACAACTTAAGAACAGAGTATAGAAAACACACAGAGTACAGCAATTATAATATACATCACACTATATGGGTGCAATAATTTAAATTTGTATTGCGATAGAGTTATCAGATATTAGATACAGGATTGTTTTTTATCTGTATTTAGCATGTAAATTTGTAATTGCACAGTTTTAATTCTGCACTCTGTGATATTTTAACACTAGATTGAACCAACACATTTTTATGGTTTTCTTTTCGTATCTGTATTAGTTTTGTGCATTATTGCATTCATATTTTTCCTGTTTCGCAATAAAATATGTGGAACAATGTTGCCAGAGGCAGTATAAAAAAATAAAAATATCAAACGTATATCAGTATGCGTAACTTCTTATTTAGGGTCGTCCAGTCAGAATTACTGGTCCGGTAAATCTAGTGTTAAAAAGAAATTTGACTGTTAACACATTATCATCTGGTCTCGAAAAAGAAACTCAATCATCCGTTTGTATTTTTGGCCATAAACTCTTAACAACACAGTTTTTTATTTTATTTAAAATGAATCATTAGAGTTAAAGATCTAAACAATCATCTGAAAGTTTGTCAGTCAAGTTAAACGTGGGCAAGCGTTGGCGTCCAAAAGACTAAAAATCTAGCTAGCATGTCGACAAAGCGTTAACAGATTAATTATCAATTGTAAAATTAAAATTTTATAAAAAAAATATAATAAAAAAACAAACTATAATATTATTTTGCGGTAACAATGAAAATGCTCAACAGTATGTACATAAAACATTGGCATTTTTAAAAATTCAACTAAATGTCTAAAAACTATCTGATGTTCACTTCAGGCCCAACTGATAACATATTAAATTGATATAAGCAGGTCAATATTTAGCGATTATCATATTAAAATCAATATTTAGTTAATTACATGATACACTGATTATATTCTTACCTTCTCCTTGTCCTATATCATATATGATCTCTCCATTTCCAGCCTCCATCCTTTCCAAGAGTTGTTTCCTGAGCAGGTCATATTCATCCGCCGTTGGACTTACCAATATCATCTAAAAATAATAAAATTAGTGCACATTAACCTTTAAACATACCATTTACTACAAAGAAAGGGAAGGATATAATATTTAGCTTACAATTTTTCATGATATAGTTCATGTTTGCATTTATTTAATTAGACAATTTTTGAAATCACTTTTAATTATAAAATTTATAATATAAAGTAATTTGTTACGTAAAATTATATATTTTAATTTTATATCAATATACACTTATAAACACATTTTCATTTGATAAAGAAATTATATTACATTGATAGTGATAAAGAAATTTTAATTATCATTAATTTCAATTATTTCTTCAATAGATATTTGAAACTTTTAAATTTCATTTCTTAAGGCATTTTGTGTGATGCAATAGTTGCATTTGATAAAATGTATACATTATTTATGATGCAATAGTTTACAACTTGTCTTGTGCAAAATAAAAAAAGTTACGAAATTCTCAAATATGCTTTGTTAGTAAAATTCACTAAAAATTAAAATAAAATAATTTTTAAAAACAGTTTTAATACCGACATTTGGTCTTCGTAAATTTTGGCGGAAAAATTAAGCGGGAAATTTAATAAGTGGTTACAAAAATATACCTTTCCTCTGATGCTGGAGTAATCTGTCTCATTTTCTACAAACCCTTCAGCCTCGGATAGAGGACTTCCATCATTTGGTGTATCCATTATTTTTTCCATATATTCATTAATTACTTTTAACACTTATATGAAAATCCACACCATTATGACTTCGAATAATTATTTAAAAGAAGCACATATTTACACACAAACTATTTGCTGAAAAAAAAAATACATATTAGGAGATAAAGAAATTAATCACAAAATAATAAGAATTGATAACAATATGCCATTGTGTATTCTGCTTTTTTGTTGCAGTTTTTCAGTGAAATAAGTGAAAATCTCTTACATTACACTAATACTTTTAAATCTGGTTTACAATTTTAAAAATCCAAATTGTTATCAAATCAACCAGCTGGCAAATGAAAATGATTGTTAAGAAAATAAAACAGATGGATTATATGCCAACTTTTTGACAACTCAGCTATAGCGTTGATTCTCACTATTTTTAAAGTTTTAGTTTTTCATAGATTCAAGTATTTTCAGCCGAAAAGACCCAACTTTTTCATCAACAGTATTATCTTTGTCCTCAGATTTAATTTACTTACAATATACTTACAACTTTAACAAAAACAAGCTATTAATCATATTTAATAATAAAACTGCTGTAGTAGTGTAAGCGTCGAAGTTATTTATTTGCCCAATTTCTTTTTAGCAAAAGTTATTTTGGATGTTTTACAAGTACATTAAAATATTAATAGTGATTAACTAGCCTGCAAGATTTGAAACCTTTAACAAACATTTTAAGTGTGTTCGATAAAACTAAGTTAAGGTTTTGATGGCTGTATAATCACAAATCGTTCTGTCCCAAAGAGCAGGTTCAAAAAAATAATAAGAATTTATGGTTTGCATAATATTTAGTCCTAGCTTTCATTTTATCATTTAGTTTTGTCTTAATACAAAAGTGAAGAAATATATAGAAATTTAGTGCATAGGGTTACAGAGATAAATTATAATTTTTATAAGTAAAATAAAGGAGTCGTTTCTTTGTAATTGGAATTCATCCATATATTTTTACATTCGACTTTTCAATCTTATAATATGATACTTTGGATATTTTTGTCAGTAAACAATCAGTATGGGTGATATTAACGCATCTAATAACAGTTCCTGGAAGAAAATGGTTATATCAAAAACAAATGATGAATGGACCTCTGCAATGAAATCCGTAACAAAACGTGATTCTACGAACTGTTTAATTAATGAAAAACAAAAGCTTTTGAGCTTAAAATTAAAACAGAATAAAGTGGAAACAATGACTGAAGAAACTGTAGATTTAGGTTCGGAAGACACCGAAGACGAAGAAGACAAAACATTGCTGATTGTAAGGAAAAATAAGAGGTGTCGAAGAGGTTCGGGGCCTAAGCGTGAAACACAAAATGAAAGAGCATCACGTCTAGCAAGAATGTCCGCATATTCCGCACAAAGGCTTGCCAACGAAAGCTCTCAACAACGTGCTGCCAGGCTTAAGCGGATGTCCGATTATGCCTCTAAAAGATTATCACAGGAAACCAATGAGCAACGTGCTAGGCGCTTAGCACGCATGTCAGCATATGCAGCTAAGAGACTAGCCAATGAAACTGCAGACGAAAGGCAAGCACGATTACTGAGGATGTCTGCTTATGCAGCAAGAAGACAGGCTATGAAAAGGGGTGTAGACTCTAGTCTCTCAGGTGACAGAAGTGCAAAATAATGCAGAGTTGTCTTTAATTAATTATGGTACTTTCATTGAAATCACATAGTTGTAGCTGTTCATAAAATATGAGATGGAAAATTTTCCTTTTTGGTTCACCTCGGGTATATTGTTTTCAAAACAACTACCGTAGATTACAAATATAGATAGACCCCCATCTATACTTATAAAATTCAAAGTACTGATTTACAATATATTAACCCTATATCTAACCTAGTAAAACATATATCAACCTGTCAGAGAAATGATATTTGGAGGGTGTGTTCTTAGTGATGAGTAGGGAAGAAAAGTTTTTCAATTTAATTCTCATGAGAAGTGAAAGGAGGTGTTCAAATATCAATCAAACTTTTTAATCTCAGTGTATGAACTTAAAAATTGGTACACATACTGAAGGGGTTTAATTTTATAATATAAAAGAAAAAAATTACTAGATCCAGGGAAAGGGGGTAGATGACGATTAATAAAAGATATATTGCTGCGACTTATAATTAATATTAAGTGTTATTTTTGTACATTCGATGAAACTTGTATGAATCAATATCAGCGATAGCAAAATATGAAATATTTCTATTATTTACTAGGAGCCCGAAGATTTTTCTAATGTACATGTATGACATAGGAATATGTTCTTGTTCTTTGAAAGTACCATTTGCTTCATTTATTTTTTTTTCTAATATGATATACAGGACTATTATACAATACAATATACTAACAAACAACAACAACATACAGACTAAGGGGACAATTAACAAAATCTGTTTAACACGTTCACGACGGCACGGGCCACCGGTGGCCCGTGGCATTCGACTATGCTATTAGGTACTGAAAATTTTTAGTAAAAACATTTATTTTTAAATCTATCATAAATAATACATTATCATATACAATGTTTTATAATCTATATTTATAAGGATGAAAATTAAAACAAAATATTCTAACCACTTCACTAGTGACACTTAATGGCAGAAGTCTGTGGTCAGCTCGCACAATAAGCACTCATTGTACCAGTGAGCCAACATACAACAGGTATGCAGGTCTGAACAGGTAATAATCGCGCAGCCGCCAGATGAGACGCAGCGTTAGTTCACGCGTGCACTCATGGTAAAAACTGAATCTCGGCCCCGGCGTGAACGTATTAAACAGCATCCACATTTCCTTAGATCAGTGTTTCCCAAGGTGGGGCGTGGGCCCCACAAGGGAGCAATTCTGACTGGGGGGCGGGGGGATCAGCAACTTAAAAAAATAGTAATAATATAATTCATCGTATTTTTTGGTTTTTCTTTAGTTTTTAGGAATGCATAGGATAACTATTGCATGGGTCGAGGGGATGTAGAAAAAAGTTTTACTCATAACCCAGACATTGAACTAAATAATTTGGGAAACACTGCCTTATAACTTCTTTGTGACTAGAAGCAAACGCTTCCCCCTCCATAGGTGCAAACATATTTTAATAAAACAAAAATTATTTTGCTAATTACCTGTCTGAAAGACGAGCGATCGAACCCGTGACATCTGAGGACGCCGGGTGTAGTGGCGAAACGCTCAGAGATCGAATTTGCTTTTAAACAAAGCGGAAATTAGCAAAATATTTTTCGTTTCATTTAGACACGTATTAGTTAAGTAACGCTTGATTCAATAAACAATAAATATATTTTTTGAACAGTCGCTAATGCAGTTTTATCTAAATATAAAAATATATTTTTGTAGCTAGGGAACTACACCATATATTTTTTTATTTAACTTATATGCTTTTGTCTATTGTCATTTCATGTCATTGTCAACTATTGTCATTGTAAGATATTTTTTTTTTGTTTTATCTATATTTATACAAACAGAACTTTTTTTTAAGAATAAAATAGAGTACTTAAACTTTGCAAAAAAAAATTATTTCTCTTTAACCTAGCAGCGGGCGCGCTTCGTACGTTACAACTAGTTATTTATAAAATAAAATGAACGATAATTAAAAAATGGCAATGCTTCATTCTGAATGAGACTATTGTTCTCCTATATCTTCACTGCCACACTGAACATTTTGAACGATATCCTTTCGAGTTCAGCATGAGTAAATTTTTTTTTTAATCCATAATTACAAAATTAAATCGTCACCGTGTGGACGACAGGCAATCTTCTAGTGTACGTTTTAAGCGATATTTTTTACCACGCACAATCACCGTTGAATCCAGCTGTCGCCCACGGTATTTCTGGACCGATACTACTTGGGGACTTTCAAGAAAAGAGGGTACTCCTTCCTTAAAGGTCGGTAATGCAGTTGCGACTGTGTATGATCGACAGTGATCACTTTTCATCAGGTGAACCGTGCGCTCGTTTTCCTACTCTTCCGGTAAAAAAAAAAAACTACAAAATATATAAAATACTAACTGTCCCTGCGAATTTCGTACCTCTTAACAATCAATGAATGTCGTTTTACCTTTTTATTGAACTTAATTTGTTAAGTGGTGAAATAGACTAAATTTCTCAGCTTATAGTATTACATTCATAAAATCTTATATTAAAAGATTTGCGATACCGCCATCTAATGGACTTATAACTGTGTATTCAATTCCATGGGAATGCTTTATTTTCCGAGACTAAAATTTGAATCCAATGATGGACTATTTAATATACTACTATTTTTTTGATAATATCTTTTTATACTATCAAACAGGTGCCCGCCATTCCTTACTCCGGATTAAAAACCATCCTCAATGTATAAATCAGCTCAGTAGTTTTCACGTGATTAACGGTCATACACAGACACAAAAAATTATGTTTACAATTATATATTCAAGAAAATGTATTTCAATTTAAATCGGCAAAAACTATTAAATGTACAGATTCGGCTAAGCTACCGTTTTATTATATGTATACATTATCAATAAAAATATCATATCAAATGATGAAGCACTAAAAATGACAAAAAAAAAACGCGTAATACATTCACGAGCAGGCGCGCATACTATAATTTATGATCAGCCAACAAATTCTACTAAACTGCAAGTGTACCCTCAACATATGATTTTCTTGGAATAATAAGGTATGTGGTAAATTTTACGACAACACGCCCTCTCGTTGGTCAATCCTATGCGCCCGAGCGGCGTCTCTCAGATGTCACGTTACGCGCGGCTTCTTATATAACGAGGGGGGAATATATTTTTCCTAATGTACATAAAAATATTATATCGATGCATAACTATTTCAATTTTGATCTCTATATAAATTCAATTTACAGTTTCTGTGAAGCAATTTTAACAAAGTTAAGTAAACCTTTGGGCTAACGGAACATTGGCGTAGTTCAATCGATAAAGTCGTTGAACGCAAAGGGTTAAAACTGCTGCTGCTGCTGGATTCGCTGAAGTTTCCGCTGTTAGTCTTTTTGACGAATATTACAGCTTCATCGAAACTGGCCCACGGATCCGGTGATCCGTGAGCTCTAGGGTAAAAACTACTGGGACTCACAAATTTATAACTACGACAATATGGCAATGATGTTACTAGGCTAGATGCCTGTGAGGGTAGCAGCTAGCCAGACGATTCATACAAATGATTCTACTGTCCAAACTCCACTAACCTGTTATATGGAACTCCATGTTATTAAGGCAGTCGGTGTCATGAAGGCAGATGACACCTTCATGCCTGAATTAACTGTTGCTTTTTGTAGCTTTATTACATTCGCAATGGGGCTTATTTTCACTGTATGCATTATGAGTTTGGCATGCCCCCCATGGTCTCCATCCGGCGGGCTGAGCACCTGGAATACACATAGTACACGAAACATTGTCGCGTTGGTATGTTCACGTAGTGCACATGAAACTGTTCTATTTTAATAAATAGGTTATTTTAAATAGTCACCATCTACCACCAATGGCTCACCCCGTCAACGTAAAACAGACAGTAATGTACCACATGTTTTTATCTCTTTTGTAAATGTGAAAATTATAATTGTAAAGAAAAAACATTCTGTAATACACAGATATATATATTCTTCATAACATTATTTACATAGATTTCTTAATAATCTACCAATTAAATTAACACAGACATTTCATAGTTTCAAAAGAGATTTTTTTTTATATGAAATATATATACAATTTGAGATTCTTAGTAGATGGAACTCCATTCAACTTTTAGTCAGGAATATTTTCACATCCATTTAATTTACAAAAATATACTTCAACTCGAAATAATAAAAAAAAAAGTTGAGAATCGTTAATGAATTGTTTTGTAACTAAAGTTAGTAATTTTTATTTCAAAGCAATTCTCAGTTCATTGCGTATCAATGCATAATAGTTAATGTCAAACTAAATAAATATACAATTATCACCCATTATAACTCAATTGTTTTCGCAAACTTATTTCACGTCGCATATATTGGTCACTTACATATTAATACTGAAGCTTAAAACCTACATATATTATGCATAGTAGTTAAATTGATTACATGTGTTAAACCTAATAACAGTTGTGTTCACATTATAAACTAAGTGTATACGTTTACTGTAAGATAATTCACTTCTGATCTTTTAACAATAAGCACGGAGACATCTTTATATTATTAGTTTTAGCTACTACAGATGATATGACTTTCTAATAATAAAAACCCTACAAGAGGTTTATAGAAGCCTCGCTCTATTTACTAAAATATTTGAACTAGTTCCCTGACAGTTACAGTATGAGAAATGCCTTATATATATTTAATTATAAATCATTTAAGGAATGAAAATGAAGTTTTATACCATACTTAATCTGTTGTGGTTATATTGCGTAAATATAAATTAATGTCGCATTAAAAAGACAAAATTGTTTTAATGCAATATAAAAATAAATGCCATAGAGAACTACAATACACAAAAAGTGTATTATATTTAATCAATAAGTTTCATGCGAATTATTTATAAATAATTATAT
>DWQX01007299.1:0-10284 GCA_018245475.1 Pharmacophagus antenor | reverse complement strand
TATATAATTTTTTTTTCTAAAAGAGTAGCCTTAAAAATCACTATTAGTACTTATTAAATTTAAATAGGAATGAACACCAACTTTATAAAAATGCCTTGCATATAAATGTAACAAAGAAATGAAAAAAATATATCCGTTTTAATTTTTTTTTCACTTGAAATTTCATTATGTATCATTGCCGTAGCTAATATATTTTAAAATATTATATTTTGACGTAGTTTCACTTTCCGAAAATTTAAATCTTGTTTTATTTTTTTTAAACAACACATAATATTATCGCGAACAATGAACGTATTTCCCTACCTTTGTGAAAACGAGCCGATACAACAATACACTAAGAGCGTAGATCCTTTCTTTTTTAAGGGATGCCAAGCGCGCTTCAACGTGCACTATTTAAACTAGTCTCGAGCAACCGTCTATATACACGCTTCAGACGTCACAGTACGACGCTAATCGAAGCTCGTACGCAGCGGTTTATTATGCAAATGACAAGAACTTTTGCGTAGGTAATATTGTTAAAAAATGAATTATTCGCTCTGCTTACATTTGCTTCATCGTTTCATTAATTATATTATTATTCTTCAAATATTAACACGTTTTCGTCCATATTACTTTGTTATTACTATTTTTTACATTTTTCTGTTTTTATAATGTGTATGATTGAAAACCATTTCCGTTGTCATTGTCCGTAATATTTTTTTTATAAGTGAATTAATAATTAATTAATATAATACGAAGCAATATCATCTAATGCTTACTCTACTACGTACAATAATTTATTTTGTTTTGAAAGATTTTATTTGATTTATATTTTATCTTTATGATATAATGTGATGCGTATGATACCTGTGGGGGGGCCACAGGTATAGGTTAGTGGTAGCAGAGCTTAATAGTCGTTGCTTGGTTACCTTGTTTGCTGGTATGTTCATGTGTGTATATTGTGTACTGAAAAACTGAGATGATAGAGCCTGGTGAACGGGGCACCGTTTTAATGATCTCCGGAACCGTGATGGAATCTTGAGATTATTGTCGGTATTCACAATCGCTCTCCCCACCCACCGCTACTAAATGGGTAGTATAGATGCGCGGGCGGTGGGAACATGGGGTAAGAGGAGTGTGGGTATGGTCGTCGCGGTAATCTCTTCTGAGAAGGAGTCTTCTCCTCCTGATAAGGTAGTTTCTCTTCCTCATAAGGAGGTGAGAAGGGTTTATCAATATTAGTGCGTGCTTATTTTTTTTTGCTCCATTGTCTACAAGTGTAATATGTCGATAATCAATTACTCGTGGATATAAGAGATTGAGTAAAGAACGCAAAAATATATTCCGATGTGCCTTACTAGATAAGTTAGTGTGTATCCCTAAGAACATGTCAAGTGCGCTTAATGTAGTAATGACTGTGTGTCAAAACGTCGAAGATATAACATCGTTGGATTTAATTGGTAATAAATCCAGCATTTCTACCAATTAAATAAATAGGTATGGCTATCATGTAATACAAATTAATTATTTGATTTCATAATTTTCATTTAACGTGTATTACAACTTTTTAAATATCTTGAATTGCTAATTTATTTTTTCACTACTCAAAATAAATAAAACATTGAATTATAATATATATAGTAATACTATATTAACTTTTATTTAAGTTACAGATAGAGCAAGACCCTTCCTAAATTAATGACTGCAAATGGAATAGCGAATACTGGGCTAAATAACTATTCTTTCTCCACACCGGCTCCTTTCTTGTCTTGGTAAACAGACATCGTATTTGTGGCCTGGTCACTCGCGGTATAACTAAGAGGAATATGCTTCCAGACGTTCCTAGCCAAAGCGTGTCTAAGTAAGTAGACCGCATATTTTTGCCGACAAACCACACCATGTAAACACTATTATGCTCTATTTTGGTGGACTGTGCAGCCAATAAAGTTACAGGGGTAAATGAACGTATCACTTTATGTATCGAGGTGAGAATACCATTGCGGTGCTATGTCAACATCCCAAGTAGCACCATATTATTACAGGTTGCGGTGTTCACTGCATAACCTATTATTTTTATGCAATACATGCATAAACTCTTTAAAGGATTGTCGCTAAATTTCTTTAAAATTAGATTTACTCGATAACAATCGAACATTGTCACTGCATTGTCGTTCTACCTGTAACTCTGATATAAAGCTACATTTCAGACAGAATATTAAATGTCGCATAACGTGTCTTCGTTGGTTTCAACAACTTGCGTAATTGAATGCAGTTGTTAAGTTTTCATATTTTTAGGTGGTTCAAAACGAGCAAGCTATTTTATCAAATTAATGTTTTGTAATTTCGTACGAATTGGTATCATAATTAATATGAAAGTGTAACTTGGTTAATTAATATGAAAGTTTACCAAGGTTATTCATTTAAAATACTATCAAAAGGTTCTTCATTTATCGATTATTGTTTTCCTCGAAATTTTCCTATTTTTGGTCCGGCTTTTATAAAAAAAATAAAGAAGTACTGGTATGAATTGACAAGACATTATGTTTCCTTAATATTAAAATAAATGTAATTTACATAAAATTAATTCAGCTTGCTTCAACAAATGGAACCGAAAGTGTAGGTTTTACTTGAAATAAAAAAATAAACTAAAACAACTAGAAATATAATATATGAATTACATTTATTTGTCCTTGTTGATTTGAATGCGTTTTAACTTTTACCAATTATTTCTATTAAAAAAACAAAAAGTTATTTTTAATCCGGAAAGACCGCCGTAGCTTTCAATTCACGATATGTACTGGATCAGCACGACTTGAATGTAGCAACGAAGCAATACCTTTGCAAATTCTCGTCAAATAAGCGGAGGATTAATGAGGAAATTAATTCAGAACATACTCGTAAATATTAGTGAAACATAGTCATTGACCACCAGAGGGAATTCGTTGCTGCAGTCTTATATAGTTATTTATTTTTTTGCAACTTTGTAAGGAGTGTTTATCAAATATTTATTCGTTAAAATGGTTGTAATGTTGATATGAAATACATGCATACATACGATATATTTTGTGGTAAGTTTTTTATGATAAATTAAAGAATTGTTGTAACAGTAGCAGTAGCAGTATGTAGTTAAATTCTCACATAAACATGTCATTGCTTATCATTACCGATTAATTTAATTTATACATCAATATATATTACTAAATAATGATATATTAATGATATTGCTGCACAACAAAAATTAATCTATCACGATGGTTATGTTTTAAAATCTATATAAAACGGTTGAAGTTAAGAGACACGATTTTGGAAATTACACAGTACATTGAATTATGTTAATACTTTTATAAAAGTAAATATTTATAGAGAGTACGTATGTTAATGTCACGTTTTCGTATGCATTGTAAATCTATACCTAGGATAGCACATTACTTATTATATTAACAATTTGCCGACCGATAGGGGAGATCTCTCCATATTGAAGGAAGTCGGTGCCCCACGAATCAGGCATATTTCCCATTTAGACTTTCAACAACGTGTGTCCAGTTTTCTGTCGTTGTTTACTATTTCTGCCGGGAGTTTGTTTGCGATTGAAAGTTAAAACCAAAGAGTTCTCTGAAATTATTGAATTGGTACGTTACACTGCATTTTTCTCGTAATAACGTTAATTACACATTTAACGATTTTATTTGGAAAAACAAAACAATAATTATTATAAAAACGACAACTGATTTATTCCGCACGTTCTATAAATTCCCCCTTTCATTTTCAAGGTTTCTTTTTGCAAAAATTTCATTAAAAATTTTTAGCGCCTTGCTCGTATGGAACGCTTCACCATCTTCAACTTCATAGTCAATTACAATAAAGTAAAATTATAGTGAACAGTTAGTAATAAAAAAAGGGATACATTTTTTACAGTTATCCTTTACAGCGTTTTATGTTGATGGTATTTAAATAATGTTCATTAATTACATTTACTGTTTATTATAATGTCTTAAATAAGATTTTTTCAAAATTGTAATACAACATAAAAATACTACTAAATGAAATCTATTTATTTAAATGAGATTTTGTAGTGTTTTGGTTTAAGTTTTGTTCTTTTCGTTTTGTATTTTGCGTAAACTTCACGGTTGACTATGCTTGCAATTTATATTTAAATTGATTATATATTTATGATAACATATTCAGTTTTTCTATAATATACTTTACGTAGTTGAGGTAAGTCATAATCATAAATGGATAGTCATAGATGCAACTTAAGTGCATGTTTTAATGCCATGTGTATGATCATATTTGCACTTACACATTTTATTGGTTTACAAAAGTTTGTTTCTACATTTAGTTTTTAAATAAGAAACAGCAAAATTTACAAACTTTAAAAGATCCTGAACAAAATTTTAATAATAAGTAAGTAAAAAACATACAATAACCATCGCATCAATTAAATGTCGCATCAAAGATTCTTTATTATAATCTAATTTTATAATGTTAACCTTATAAAACACATTATAAAGGGGTTTTAAACCAGAAGTTTGAGTTTAAACCGAATCACAAACGAGAATTTTAATCGTTGCGCATGAGTTTAAAATAACAACATAAATTTTTATACGCTCTACTCACAGGTTAATGATAGGATATAAATGAAAAAAATATTATTATTTTCCGTAATAATTATAATATGGTGAACGTCTGAAGGTTGATTTTTTCATACTCTCCTTTTTTTCTCCTTTGATGCTCTGAATTATTTTTTAGCATATGCAAAAAAGCATTAACCAAGTAAAGTATGGTAAAACGTCGCTGATAATATACGAACTTGGGTAATTTGTAGTTGAAGGAGACCAGGTTTTCTTTTAAATATAAATAAAAGCTTTGTTTTTATTTAACGCAAGTTAATATATGTATAAAGTATGTAAGTATAAATAATTTATTAGTTTTTTTTTTTATTTTGAATGTCAAAATAAAATAAAATTGAATTATTTAGTTGTAGTTCACCGAATTATCTGTGTAGGAAATCTGTTCATTCCATCTTTTTCAGTCATCGTTAACTCTTGCAACACATAAGTTTTTGAAAATGCGATTATATCATCATCAATAAACAGAAGGTGCCTCATACGCTTTTCTTAAGAATATTCACTTGGTTTACGCAGCGCTACCCAAAAACAGCGTCTACTACTCCAGCACAGTGTCTACTGTAATATGATCACATGCAATAACATATTAGTGTGTAATTTAAGAGTAATGTAAACATATATTTTGTATGTAGTTTGTTACTGATGCTATTATATGATACTGATTATCAATATCGATAAAGTGAAGCGCATTGCTTTTGCTACCAACAATGTCAATATTAACTACATTTTTATACACATTTTAATTTTTATTGGCAACTTACTTAAAACTTGACCTTAATTGACACATGATGTGAAGTGATACTGTAGTCATGCGATGCGTGCTCGCTCAAAATACTCTAGCTCTCTCATATATGATTGCCTGAATATAGCGAAAGCTGATAGAGCGGCAGATTGATATTGAGTATCTAGGCGGGTTCAACCACGATTTAACCTCCTCATTTGGGCCCGGATTCGAAACCGTTGGCAGTGGTTAATGGTTAATATTAACGTTAAAGTTGATGATTTACCCATATTGTATGTTGTATAATTTTATGTCATACCTACACATAAAAGAATTGTAATTATTGCGACATTCTTTAAAAATGCTACATCATTCATTAAAATGTAAACAATAGTATAGATTCGCCCGATTGTTACTGCTTACGCAAATCAAAAATTTAATATGCATGTTAAAATAATTAAATTGACCTCGTGGTTGTACCTAAACGCGAATTTAAAACTATTTCTAGTAGCACGGAGCGTGCAAACAAGCCCACGGTTAATATTTATTAAGTATTAACTTTGCTATGCATCAATTGTATTCTAAATTCGATTGTATTGATATGAACGAATCTGGCATTTTCTTAAACCTATATCTGCGTTTTTGTATACATAATAATATTAATGTTGCTTGTAATATTAATATGTGCATGTCCTATACGACTTTAATACTAGTCATACCAGTTTTTGAACGTCAGTAATAGGCTATTAATAATAAAAATCTATTTCCTATACGAGTTATATAAGTTTTTATTGTTATAGGTAATAATTTCGAGCATTTAATAAAATTAACTGTTTAAAAATCTAGTACAATATGCATTGATGCTATATTTTAAGTATTATATAAGTATTACTTTAATCTCACCAGATGTAAGAATTTTTAATAAAAAAATTCACATCGATGATGAAATGAAATCAATCATTGTTAGCTGTGAAAGTTTATGGAGCACTAGCAGTTAAAACGCCTGTGTTTTGTTGTGATTTATACTTATTGGACAGAAAACTCCCTTATTACGAAAGAATTTTGCCGGAATGCAATCTGTCGTACGTGACATGTCAGCGTTTATTTTAATAGATGTGTAATTTTTTCATTGCCTAAAACACAAAATTAACATAATCACTCAATCTATTCCAATAAAAAGTTTACTTTCAATACAGGGTATAACGGCAATGATATTCACAAGATATCATTCATGAGATGCAACATTTTCCTGTCACATACATCCGGTCATTACTACCACGAAAGGTCGGAATAAGCATTTAAGTAAGCATTTTACGATGACACGTAGTAATATTAGTATTTTTTGTTCAACAATATACTGACGGTTTGAACTGACCTCTCGCGATATAACATCAAAATAGTAAAATTGTAACACGATCATATATAAAGTTTATAGTTTTGTATTTTAATATAGACAAATAAGAAGCTGTTAATAATATAATTTAATTAAAAACTAATTTTATGTTAGTTAGTACACCGTGATAATAATGTAACATCAGGAAATTTGCCGCTTGTCCTTCCATGGAAATTAGTGCAGTAAAATAGCCGAAACATCAAGGTAATTAAAAGTTAAATATACTCGATAATAACTGTAAAGTTCACTAGTATTAAACTTGTAATGTTACCGTAAATATAAGAAATCAATACATGTTGAGTACCTCGTTTACGCAACTAAAAATTTCATTCATTATTCATTATCATCCTAATAATTTTCTTTGCACAAAATTTTCCTATTTAAGTTCTTTTTAATACTTTTAAGTCCACATAGTTCATTAAAAGCTATGAATTCATGTGCATTCGTCTTCACTTTACGTCTAGGGATCTTTAAAATATTTTTTTAAACTAGGGCTTCCTAGTATCAAGACTTTTTATATTAAGAGTAAGAGTTTTTGTAAGAAATTGAGTGTAGTATTATTGATACTGTTATTTTATTCTATAATTCAAATATACGTAATACTTCGTACATGGAAAAATTTAGTTCAAAGTGCAATTAATTAAATATTTATATGTAATCGACTATAGTTCAAATTAAAATTAAAATAAGAGAATTTGATTTGGTAATTACAAAAGGTTAAGCTTTTAAGTAATGTATTTTGTTCGTATAAACTAATAAATTTACGCAGTGATGTCTCACTTCACCAGTAGTCTTTTAAAGCTATAACCAAATAAGAAATTGTGATAATAAATAAAATGTGTTTTATTTAAATCCATTAATTTGTCATCATAATGTTATTTTTATATTATATAGGTCTTACAATTAAAGAACTATACAATGATATAGATGAATTAACTACTATATGATAAAGGTTTCGCAAAGAACCTGTATTTCAGATCAGACAGTGCCATACTAAGAATGACATTGTGGACACGGTTATTATAACGCTATATGCTAATTTAGAATATTCTACTACAACTTGACTCGTATAACAAGCTATCAAAAGAACATTTAACGGAAGTCAATCTTGTAAAGCTACGTAAGCGGTAACAAATGTGGTCATCTTGATGTTGTTTGCATTTAAACAATTTTTAAATGATTCACTACTAATAAAAGCTAGGTCAAGCGGAATTTCTGCACATATTTTGTAAACTCGTAGATGCCTGTAGACAAGTCCTTCTTTTCTGAATTTACGCAATTTTGTCAGAATATTCTGACAAAATTCTGAAAAAACTAATTTTCTTCTTTTATAAATATTCGGTCAATTTGCCTTTAAACAAAATATTCTGTCCGTTACACTCTGGTTATATAGAGTAACGCATATAATAAGTTCTCTATGATTGTGTTATTCATATGTCAAAAGATGAGCACGTTATCGCGTGATAACAATCTCTTGGAATTCCTCTCTCACTCTTATTGGCAGTATTTGTATTTTTCCATAATATAGATGAATGAATGTAAGTTATTAATATTGTTTTTCGATATCTCGTGATATTATTTCTGACCTTTAGTTTGATACATACGTATAATATTTACATGTACAAAAGTAATAAGTTGACATAATAATAATATAAACATTGTTCAATAGTTGACGATCCGAAATCGACTACTTTGCAAGAGTTACGTAATTTGTAAAAAAATAATAAAAATTAATAGACATAATTATATTTATGCAGAAGCGGCAATACCGGTTCTTAAATTATTTTATTTTGTTACGTTTTATTTTCTTAGTTTCTGATGTAGAGTTTTAACAGCATTAAAATATCGATTTTAAATCATTAAAGTCAAATACTCATAATAATGAAAACATAACTTGATCGTAAATGTTACAGCTGTTTCTAAAGATGATGCATATGTTACACGAACACATGTATGACAAATACATAAACACACATTTTTAATACGTAATGTACTAAAAGTTCAAACGTAAATATAAATACGATAAAACGAAGTATAGGAAATATAATGCAGGAATAAAAAACTAAACATAAAATGAGCCAATTACTAAATTGCCGAGCAAAAAATTTATGGAAACTTTTGTTTCAAGAATACTTACGCCGAATTAATGCTTTCGGTTCTAGAGGTTTCGGCACGTACGTCATCAAATAAACAAGAATCTTTATACATTCTTGCACAAATAATCAATCCTTGGTACCTACGTGATCGGGATCTTAAACCAGGACATGCATAGTTCAGACTGATTTTAAATAAAGTTTATTTAATGTATATAAAAAATTTTAACGGATAATATTTATCAAAAATTATTATTATTAATATAAAGGGAGATATAATACTTATATTCCTACATTTATGACTTGCACTACGATAGAAATAAACTTGTTATTATTATATATTTTTGTGGAAGATAATTCTCTTCTTAAATCGATTTCCATAATCTTATAACTATTAGTTTGACGTAGGTGCATCTGTAAGTTTCCATGATCAATGAACATTCTTTTCATCGATTTATAATAGCGATAAAAATAGCACAGTACTTATTAGAGGAATTGCATGTACATATTTAACGTTCCGTAGTCAACTAGTTTCAAGAATCGCAGCTGCTTTCCGCAATTTTAAACTCTGTTTATTGTAGCATCTAAACAGATTAAAAACTCGAAGTTGATATGTTTCTTATAACGGGTAGTCGTTTGTGGCATGCCTCATAATACGGATATCTATCGTTTGATTCCAGGACCAAACTGGTAGTGGACTATGAATAGTGGTATTGTTTTTCTGGACGCGCTTTGATAACAATATTATCCGATGTCAATCTACCGCTATAAGTGCATTGCTGTGATGCTGCGGTCACAAAATGAAGAGTAATAGAAATGAAATTTAATGAATACCGAGATGGCGAAGTTTGATTTAGAAACTTAGCAGCTATTGCATTTTTCCATAACGTGGTTTCAATAATCAAATCAATAGAAATATTGTAAAACTTTATCGAGAGCTTTAGAGCTGCGCGGGTTGTCATTTAATACACCGTTTATTTGTAAATTTATAACATGGGCGGGAGTGTTAATTTCATCACAGGTTAATGGTTAATCCATTAGTAATAAGTTAATTGAAAAAAGAAAGAAACAATTACGATTTATACATTTTTTGAATTGGATATTTATATAAATGTTAAAAAAATAACGTAAAGCTTATTATTATCGTTAAATAAAATTTGATAGTGATGATGTCTAAAGTACGCAGCTCGGTATCGTAATTATCAAGCGACTTATACCTGATACGAGGGACGATCAAAGAGTAATGATAATAAGTATAATAAAACAACGATACTAGTTTAAATTTGATTTATTTTTCTACATAGTCTCCTAACAAGCCGATACATTTAGTCCAACGTTTCTCTAAACCTAAAATACCCTTTAAAAAAATCTTTATCTTGGCTATCCATAAATTCCTCTACAGCAGCCATCACCTCGCTATCATCCTCAAATTTCTTGCCCCTGAGGTGTTCCTTGAGCCGAGGAAACAAA
>DWQX01007298.1:0-10284 GCA_018245475.1 Pharmacophagus antenor | reverse complement strand
AATAAAGAAAACAATTACTTAATAAAATAGCAGCCGTTAATTTCATTGATATTAAATTTATCACATAAATAAAATAAAATAGAAAACAAGTTCATCATATCAATTAATAATTGTCCATTTGAAACAGGAAGGATAACTCGACTCGCTCAACAACTTGTTTCACGAAGCCTCGACTTGTTCGTTCTCTATTGGTACTAGTGTATCGGATACTTGACATCGGATTCACCCCCTGTTCGTATACAACTTACGTAACATCACTAACGAGGCACCGGCTCGCCCCTAACTTGCATTACAATGGTACCGCGCACAATGCACAAAATCACTCACTCGCCTCTAGAATATCCGAGAGCACGGATAATATCCGAGACGTACTCGCCCTGAGATACGAACGGGCGACTACAAATTTCGAATTATGCGGATACATTCTGAACTCTTTAATAAAATTTGTATTTATATCCATCCAATTATCATTTTATAAATAGAAAACAAATCACAAAAATGTATCTTTTATGTGTTTATGAGCGAGATGTTTTGTATTTAATATTAGGGGAAAAGTGTAATAGAATTTTTAAAATGCGTAATCTCAAACCATCTACCAATTTATTCCGCACCGAACGATCAAAGGCCGAACCCGTGATTTGCAAAAAAAAAACAAAATCTTTTCCTTTTATGTATATATAAATTCCCGCTATAACAGGATAAAAAATTTATGAAAGAGATAAATTGTTTTCGTTATTTAAGATCACGGGCAGGGCCGATTAAAAATATAACAGATGATATCATGATTCATTTACAAATAAAGCAAAATTGAAAACATGTTTGGTTGGTGATTTGGGTTTTTTCCTCATTACGTTCTAACATCATATTCCCAATAAAGATACTTTTTTTAACGGCAACGACCTAAAACTTGACCTAAACTTCACGTGATGTCCGATAAAAATAAAGCCGTAGATAATGAAGTGTCCAGAATACTCCGGTTCTCACATATATGACTGCCGGAACACAGTAACGCTGTTATGACGGCATGTTGGCATTCAGGGTATTACTTAAGTAGGCAACATCGAAAAAACCATCAAAACCCCGCTACAATTGTAGCCGAGCAATAGAAAACGGGTACGTACGTGTCACAAAGCAAACAGAAAATAAAAAAAATAATACAATACAGAAATAAAAAAAAATATCCGTAATTCGCGTGCAAAACTCATTGCGACCCTACACAGTTCGAACACAAACACTCGGCCCCAATACGAGTGTACCGAACTTAACATACCCGACGAAGTCTAATAGAGCGGCATTCACAACATGCGGGATTCCATTCCGTTGAAATCCCTCGAGACGCCCAAAGTTCGTCCGGCAGTCCGCTGCAGGGACGGACCGGACGGGCTCTCGTCGGATTTCGGCGGATTCCGGCGGATTCCGGCGGATTATATTTATTAAAACGTGAACGCTGCGAATGAACGGTGCACGGCTTATATCAGCGTCGGCGTCGTGTTGAATTTACAGTTAGTTTGTTGGAATTAAAATGGAGGCGCTTGTAGTTATGAAATCGGTGGTTATTTATGAAACTGCTTTTAGCGAGGACCGATTAAATTTCGTAACATCATAAAATTAAATATAAAATGCAGCAGGTTGTCGCACCCACATATATGCATACACACACAAACATAGCTTACTATTACATACTTACTTTTCCAACTGAAGTAATGTAAGTCGAAAACTTGTTATTACGTAATCTTAATTTCATAAAAATAAACATACAATATTTTGATCTTATAAATTTTATTACTTCAATTTGAATTTAACCTATTTATTTTTATTATTTTTATGCTAAATGATTTCATCCAATACAATTAGAGTAAAGGTTTCATCTTTAGTAAACAAATTTTAATTAACCAATTTCCAACCATTTACTCTGTCTAGAATATTATCGTAAAAATTTAAACCTAAATAGTGTGTAAAAAAAAATCCTTTTAACTGTAACTTGCCGGCTTCTCTGGGCGTGAGATACTTTTAATTAAGAATAATATTAATTCCTCTCCAGCATATGTACAAGTTTTCATTGAACTATAAACCTCCCTACTCTTTGGAGTGTAATTCTAAAAAACTTTTTCTCAAGATACCCACATGTACCAAAAAATACACCCCCTAAATTTCGCCTCTCCAGGTCCAGCGGTCAATGCTGTGCGTTTATATACATCAGTCAGCGAGGTTGAATTTTATATCTATACATTATAATTAAATTAAGAAAAAGAAATAAGACCTTAAATGAGTGTAATGTAAATTTCTGTCGTCCATTACAAGTCGGCGATTTGTTAGGTAACATAAAACCACTCGCCACATTACTTAGCCAGATAAAAAATTCAAAAACGTTTCACGAGGAAGGTTAAAGGCGACGTTATCTCAACGGCGGGCAAGTTGGTGCCGTGCCAAAGTACATCAGATCTTGCCCGCACAATATTTCATACGCTAAATTGTATTTTATTGCCGTTAATATATCGCGCGATAGACCGCAATAAATTCTCCCGACCGAATAATTTTCAGTTCGACAAATTTTATCGTGTTAATGTTATTACGTCTATTCGTATTTGGCTGTGAAAACAATTTCGTGAGTAACATAAAGTTCAGAATGAAGACTGTTCCATATTATCTTAACGCTGGATTTTGACTTACTTCGTGGCGCAATGGGTTACCGCTCGCCCACACGAAGGTCCCGGAATCAATTCCAACGCCACATGAGTGGTGAAGTTTTTATGGTGCAGCGTTTTTCGAATCTGCCTGACTAACTACCACCCACAATTTCAATCTGCCGCCGTAATAGAGATGCTGTGTGCCGGCAGTCATACATGTGAGAGCCAGCTGTTCTGGACGAACACTGCACCATCTGCGGCCTCATCAATTAACATCAGATGAAATCGAATTCAAATCATAACCCATAATCGATAAAAAACAACTTGTGCTAAACAATATTTTAGGGTTTTTAATATATTTATTAAAGACGGTTAATGTCACCACATTATCGACCGGCGATAAAAAAGAAATTCCCCCATCTTGTCGTGTTTTTTTCGATAAACTCTTTGCGGCACAGACTTTTTTTATTATTTTAAAATGCACGAATAAGGAACTGAATAATCGTTCGAATTTTGTCTCTCTATAGGCATCAGCCACAAAAAATCAGAATAACGGTCTAAACATGAGCGAGCGGCGACGACGTAAAGCGTAAAAATCGGCTAACGGTCGATAAAGTGTTAAATACGAAATAGTAAGCTGCCATATACATCTGGTCGGGAACACCAGCACCGGCAGTCTCCTCCAGTCCATAGTTGTCCGTTGCATTTGATGCATATCGGCACATGTCACATTTACCTCTATCAACAAAGTCATAGTCGCTTTTATAGTTTCAGATATAAATCCGAAGTAACATACTGGAGCTGTCACATCGTGACATCAATGCACCTAAGAGTATAGGTAAGTTCACTGCGAAATTGGAATGTCAAGAACGTACAAATGCACTCCCTGTATACGTCACACCCGCAGTGACTTGAAATGACAGTTTGTTAGTTATATGACAAAAGGCAATCAGATATCAAAGCTCCAATAACGTAATGCTTTATCATAAATACGTCAGAATTCTAACGGAGTTGAACGTCTCGAGAGATTGCAAGAGAACTTGCAAGCAGATATATATTTATTTGCAGAACTCTATGACTAAATAAAACAATAGTTAACACTAGATTTACCGGACCCGTCATTTTGACGGACCGAACCTAGATAAAAATTTCTATATACTAATGTTTGACTTTTTTATATTTTTATACTGCCTCTAGCAGTATTGTTCTACACATTTTATTGAAAGACTTGAATAATCAGAATACAATAATGCATAAAATTACTACAGACTCGGGAAGAAAACCATAAAAATGTTTGTTGGTACATCTAGTGTTAATTTGCATGGCTGTCGAACCAGTAACATCTCCTGAGGATGCCACTTATAGTAGCGAAACGTGTTAAGATTGTATTTTAGTCATAGTATTAGCGATTAAACGAAGCAGAAGTTAGTAAATCATTTTTGTTTTTATTAATGAGGTCTTCATGATTAGACTGAACAGGTTGCATCCAAGTTTATTCGCTTAAGCAACTAAATCTACATCGTCACTTATCTCCAGGTGAGACAGAAGTTAACCACAAACCAACCAAAATGTAGATATTAAATAAAAAATCAGGCAAGAAACTCACAGCCGCTATGCTATCATTGCTAATAATTAAGTATTTAATTTAAATTTGTTTACGTAATTGTGCTAGTTATCTTTTGTATAAATTGAATATAAATACTACAATACGTAAATGTTTCCAACATTTCCTTTACTAACTCATTTTTTTAATAATCAGCTAAATAACGTTTTTGAAATTTTTAAACTAGTTGTTATCGTGAAGGATTATACTAATTAAACAAAAATTGATAGAAATACTTTCTCCCGTTTCCTCAGTCAATTTATCTCTTCCGCTTCCTGTTTACGATAGCATAGTTTCAATTTGCTTGTTCGTTACCTTAAGTGCGTGTAATTTTTAACATACAATACGAACTTATACGGTTATTTAATGAACTAGCTGAATAGACGTTGACTAGTAGATACTTAGATAGTTAAATAAGCTTATTCGACCATTCAATTGCACTATAGAAATCGAGAATTTTAAAATACAAACCAAATATAATTAACTAATTCTCAGCCAACGTGTGTACTACGACGGTGCGAAATGGTCGCAGCTCAAAGCAAATGTGGTCACCGAGCAGCCAACGCACTGATTTTCAGTTACCGTCCGATTATCTATTTAAAGTAATTGATTAATTAACTTTCATGTAATAAATATTAAAAAATACATGTAAAACAGAGATTCTTGATTCGTTAATTTTGTGTTCATTTATAATAAAATATAAAAAATATCTCGTCTCGACTTTACGTATGATGTAGATTGAGTGATTTGAATTCCTCTGTGATCTCGAACCGAATACCCGGTCCACACGAGTAGTGGAGTTTGGATGGTGATAAGGGTTTTTGACACCTGTTACTAGCTACCACTCACAATGTTACCCTATAACAGCGTTATTACATTCCAACAGTCGTGTACATAAAAGTTAAAAGATTCTGGCCCTCGTCACTGTGTATAACTAAATGTGAATCACTTCTATGTGTGTATGTGTGTGTTCTAACTAACGAAACAACATACATCCACCGCAACTCGAATACAGTCCGATGTAACGGCGATTCCGCGAGGCGCAGCCCCCCCGGCCACGGTGTAGCCAATTAGCCGGCAACAACGCCGAAAACGTTGCGTTCGTTAGTGATCGAGAACGTTCGATTTTCAAAATACGGCTATCGTGCGTGGAAGATTTCGATTTTAGAACATTATTATTTTTCCTTTTCTTTTTTTTTTTAATCAAGAACTTCATAATGGTACTAGCTGCCAATAACAGTCAACGAATGTTTAATTTCCGCGAATATTACAAAACAACTTTATACGTGTACTGTATATTGCTTTGTTTGAGTGTCTTTAAGACATTTATTCGATAACTAACAGTCAATGAATAATGCGTTAGCTATTTGCCGACCTTAAATTGTTAAGAAATGAACCACTCCTAGCTCCTCAGGAATTTCTCATTATGTTACTTTCGTAGTCTGAAATTTAAAGGTTTTGCGAAAGCACCATATAGTGCTCATTTGTTGAACTATATAATATAATTCCATGGAAATGCTGTATTTTTTTTGAGACGATGAGTATCTCGAATATATTACAAAGATATATTTTACTACTTTTGAGACAGTTCAGCATTAGGAAACTCTTTTTACTCCCCGCCCCACAAGAATCTTTGATTTTTTCCGGGATAAAAAGCACCCTAAATGTTATTCTATAAAATTATTAATTTTTTTGCCGAGTTCCATCCAAATCCACATAATAGTCCTTTGGTGATTGACAATCAAACAGACAGACAGTATGTATAGATGTGAAGCAGAAATTTTGTACCGTTTTTCAAGAAGATTACGCATAGAGAGGAATATGAAAATTAGCATAAGTAAACTTTATATGGAGAAAGAGAAGAGTAAGTTAATATTTTTATATAAAATCATTGAAAATTAAACACACACACAGCCATGCGTTTGAAACACACGTATAAACAATACACACTCTTTTATTTATGATTAAAATCTATAGTCAAATAGAGTAGAGATTAAAATTATTATGGTTAAATTTCGCCGACCACTAGTTATAATATAATTATGATTCTGATGTTTTTATAGCAGAAATTAATTCTTTCATTGCCCACACATGTATTTTTAAATGTATGGTGAGTATAAAACATTACATTTCAAATTAAATAAATTACGAAATATACGCCGAGTCCTAAACGACTTTACGTTTGAATATACACGTTTTACTAGAATTCGAGTGCAGAATTAACATATGTCCTCAAAATCACATATGTTTTTTTCGTTTCGGCTCGTTCTCACATGATAATAAGTGACAATAAAGCCGTAGACGTTGATTCGTGTTCGCCAAGACTTCTAGCTCTCACGTGTATTACTGCACATTATACAGGAATGCTGTTATGACGACAGATTGACATTAAGGTTGATAGCTGGCCAGGCGGATCCGGAAAACCTTACCACTATTTAAACCTCACTGCTCCCGACGCCCGGGTATCAAACCCGGGACCTCCGTGTTACAAGGCAAGCGGATAGATCACTGCGTCACGGAGGCAGTCAGGAGCGAGTCGGAGACACGGCTTAATTTATAAGAAAATCAATATATTGTTATAAAAGTATAATATTAAATGGTATTAACATGATTTTCGAAAGTTATCAAAAGGTGCTCCATTAAGAATAATTTATTTAAAGAATAATATGAAATTTTTCGCAGTGAGCGAGGGAGATTAATCGTTTAAAAAGTTTGAGAGCGCTCTATCATTTGAATAATTAGTTTCGTCTTTTAAAAAAAAAGGTCAAACTTAGAGGATTATTATCTTTTTGCTTACTTAAGTTCATGAATATTTATGATTTCAATCGATCCCTTTCCTCGTAAAAGAAAAAAAAGCATTTCGTTCAAACATTCCATTTTTAAAAATTAAGTGTATTAATTTTAATATACGAAATATTTTGGACCTTTAGAAACGGCCAATATTTTTATACGATATCGTGTAAGAGAATAGCATTAATAGTTTATTTCATTAAAATTAACTTAACGTACAATTTTAAATGCAAAATTGCAATTTTCTTTTGTAGGCCGTGGTAATCTGATAAGTTAATGAATCCTTACATTTCTTTGCAGATAGAAATTATGAAACATTGTTGGCATGATCATTATCATCCTATATTTTTTTTATCGTTATGGACACTCGATCTCGATTTCACCTGATGTTAAGTGAGAATTAAGCCACAGATGGTGAAGCGTGTTCGCCCAGAATCGGGGTCATCCGGGTCTGACACGTATGACTATAGGAACATAGCAATGCTGTTTTGGCGGCAGATTGACATTGAGAGTTGCTAGCTAACTAGGCGGGTTTGAAATATTTTACCAATAAATAAAAAACGATATGTACTACAGTGCTCTCTTTAGATTTACCATATATTACGTTCGAAATCCTATGGACGGTGCATTAAAATGTCATGTGTATTGCGCTCTTTTAACCCTCTACGCACGAAGTCTGCCAACAACGAACGAGCTAAAAAATATCTTGTAGAGTGAAATTAATGTATCGCCAATCCAGAGGTATAGCCATCTCGTTGCATAGTTTAGGCTTGGACTGCCTCCGTGGTGCAGCAGTTTACTCGCTTGCCTTGTAACGCAGAAGTCGCGCGTTCGATTCTCGGTTCATGGGAGTAGCGGCGTTTGGATGGTAGGGTTTTGCGAACCCTTTGACTAGCTACCACCTTCAATGACAATCTCACGCCGTAACATTTAGCATTGCTGTGTTCCGGCTTTCATACATGTGAGAGCCAGATGTATTCTGGGCGCACAGGCTTCACCATATACGGCCTCATTGTAACTTAACATTAGATCAAATCCAGGCCAATTTTTAATCCATAATCGATACAAAACAAGTATAAAAATAATTAAGATTTTGTTTTTTTTTAAATCATTCATATCTTCATGTCTTGAAACTTTTGGAGAACCTAATTCTGAACACGTACAATAGACACGAAGTGATTTTCCTTGATGTTTATTTTATCATTATAGAAGTAAATAAAAATAGTAAAAGTCGTTGATAATTAAAACGTGACTAACTACTGAGTTTTACATTAAAATCGACGATATGTAAGTTCAAGAATTGTAACTTTTGACGATATTGACTAATGTTATCATATGTAAAAAAAACAATGCTTCCTAATTATGAAGTAATTTACTCGATTATGTGACAGCACATTATAATAATAATAAATAGATATTTTTCATACAATCTGTTATCAAGATAGGTAGATACACCAGTAATATGGATTATCGGAGACCGATATAACGTAGATAGTTTAAAATAAACACTTAAATATATTTATTAAATACGAAACGTAGAAATATTTGGGCGGCCATTTGCCGTCGGACGCCCGCGAAGGGTTAAAAACGTATCGCATGAGCGGCGTCACGTCGGCCATCGCAAATTGCACGCCAGCTCAACAATGCCGATGCGAGACGCCGCGCGACAAGTACAAATTGAATGATTGGCGAATGCGTAACCGATAATTCGATCCGTTATACTTAAAGAGCGAGATGGGGTTTTACTATCGAGCCAACACTTGGCCTCGACTTCACGTGTTAAGTGACTACCGCACCGTAGACGGTAAAGGGTGCTCACCCAGATAACTTCTAGCACTCACGTGTACGTCTGTCGGGACACGGCAACACTTTTGTAATATTTTATCATCAACTGAAAATTAACACTTGACCTTGATATCACGCGATGTTTTGTAACAGCGAGACCGTAAGTGGTGAAGAGTGCTCGCCCGGAATACTTCTACCAATACTGTTATACAGATTGATGTTATAGTGACAAATTGATAATGGTAATAAAGTTAACTAGTCCGATGGGTTCATAAAACCTTACCACAATCATCACAGAATATAATCACATTTCATAAATGTTAGCAAATTGAAGCAAGCCCGATTTCTCGCCCATTACCACGACAGTAATACATCACAAAACGTTTTAACGACCGGAGCGTTTTCTTATAAAACAACCTCTTTTAACAGCACCGGATGATAAAAATATGGTCATAGGATAAGAGCTAATTTAAAACATATCAACGTACTCAAATAACGTTGCAGAAGCTTTCGCTCAAATGGTTCAAGGAGTGTTTAACACGTACAAACAGGCGTATGCCACCGGTGGTTCACAGTTGACTGTACCATCGAACGGCGTGTACCGCAGCTGGATAAACTAATTTCTCATCAGGCGATATGTACACAGACTACCCCACAAGCTTGAGTTTATTAAACGGAAAACCAATCTTAAACGAGTAGTCAAGGGTATTATACGATTAGTGTTATAGTTGGCAAACGAGCGAGCGGTTCACCTGATTTAGAGTGATCACCGTCGCCCGTAGACAGCCGCAACTTTCGGGGAGTCGGAACTGCGTTGCTGACATTTAAGGAAGTTTATGTGTCATATAATTTTTAAGAATTTATTTTTCATTACTCTTGTTGATATACTATACTCCGTAAACCCACCGTTGAAGTAAGAAATATAAAAATCACCTCAGGAATGAAAGTGTTAAACTATTTAAAAAAAATGGGTGATCCACTTAAGCATATCAGTTAGAACTAGATAATATAATCATTAACCCTTTGAGCGCTTAATTGCCTGACGTTAGGCGTGCGCCGTAGATTGCCTACTTCTTACGTAACGCCCTAGCATGAATTTCGTACTTGTTACGTAAGAACGCAATATGAACAGACTTGACTTTTACAGCATAGCATATTGATTCGACTGAAATAAACTATGTAGTGACCTCAGAAGTATTAATAACCATTTAATTCTTTCAGCAATTATATTATGAAAATTAATGGTTATGCGAAAACGCATACATGGGTTCATAGCGAAAATCCAATGGAAGTGTTAGAACCCATATATGGGTTCATAGCGCTTAAAGGTTTAAAGAAGGGGGGCGGAAATGGCCGCCAGAGTATTTCGAACGAGCACGCTTTACAATCTTTAACCACATTGTAAATAAACATGATGCGAAATTATGGCAAAAAAGTAATCAATTAAATTGTACTTTATTACCACTTCTCCCATCTCTT
>DWQX01007297.1:0-10284 GCA_018245475.1 Pharmacophagus antenor | reverse complement strand
CCGCCGTTTTATTCCACGATCGCAGAAACATGGACAAAGTGAAATTTCATCGTTCACCTTATGGGTGATCGGTGGTCTTCCACAGTGAGTTTTGAGCGGAATTTTTTAACACGCACAACCTGTCTATGGTATCAATTGCCGCCAGCGGTATTACCGTAACGTCTTAGGGGCCTTCAAGAAAAGAGCATACCGCCTTCTTAAAGGCTACACAGAGGCGACTGTCCGAGTGTCGCGGCTGTCTCACTCTTCACCAGATCAGACGACACGTCCCTTTAAATACATAAAGAAATATATGTAAAAATAAATATTGTATTGATTTGGGAAAAAATCATTCATTTATCAAGCGTTTTAAAACTTAAATATATATTTTAATTTACGTTTCAATGATTCGAGATGATTAAAGTTCTTATTGTATACATATATTATACTATTCAAGTAAAGTTTATGAGTATTTTGTGCCTGAACTAACTTTTGGTTAATCCTTCCTATACTGTGAGTGTTATAAGTTCGGCATATATTATCTTTTTGATAGTGATTGTTAGATAATTATATTACTTTTTTATCGCTTATCGGCTAACACTTGGCCTCGATTTCACATGATGTTAAGTGACAAGGAGGCCGTAGACGGTGAACCGTGTTCGTCTAGAACACATCTGGTACAATGTATAACTGCTGGAACACAGCGATGCTATGGCGGCAGATTGATATTGCAGGTGCTAGCCAGGCGGCTTCAGAAAGAACCGTCCACCGTCCACACTCACATATCCTTGTTGTTGACATTAAGGGTGGTAGCCAGCTGGGGTCCGACTACACCCTACGACTATCTAAAGTCCGCCACTTATCTGACCTCTGTCGCCATAACAGCATTGCTGCGTTCCAACAATTTATATATATAACTTAGTTTTTCTCTTCGACCACGCTTCACTACGTACGTTGTTAAGGTCGCGTTAGCCCGTACGCGTTAAATAACGAATATCATCTATTCAATGAGAAAATTTCAAATAGAAACTAATGACGCCATCGAAGCTTAAAAATTCCGAGCGCGTGAAACGCCGCGCCGCCGCGACAGCGCCATTCGTTACCGCCGCGCGCGTGCGAGCGGCCGTAAATAGAGTGAGGCCGCCCGGGCGCGGGCTAATGACTCCCATAACTGATATTTACGCGCCTACCCGCCGACGTGCGCTCGCGTTGACGCGCTCACATTCGGCCCGCACTAACTAATGATAGACTCGTATTTATGTACATGAAATTAATCATTTCCTTCCTGTACATTTATATAATTAGTTATTTTTTTAATTTTGTTGGAAAATTAAATTTTTTTTTTGCTTTACAATAAAGTATGTTATTACTGTTATTATTGAGGTTCCGTACCCGAAGGATGAAGGACGGTATCCTATTACTAAGCCGCCGCCGTTTGTCCGTCTGTCACTAGGCTCTATCGCACGCGCCGTGATAAGTAATAAAATGACATTGTCACTTATTATATATTTCTATTGCTGCTACAACAGCAAATAATAAATAAAAATAACGTAATCGTTATTCATTTATTTGTAAGCCCAAAGTAGCTATAATTCAATATATATTTTTAAACAATACAAATTAAATAGACACTACAAATGCCTAGTATAAACTAAAAATAAACAATTTAAATACTAAAGACTTTAAGACTGAACTATTTAAGCATTGCCTCGCTGTTGTTTTTAAAAATGATATATGTCAATGATTCCCAACTTATGTCGCGTACATCACCCTGCCAATGTTGTTATCTCACACACACATGTGTGAGGATAGTTTCTAGAGACATAGTTTCAGGCGAATAGGGAAGTTATAATTGAATGTAAAGATAATTGTCTGGAAGAGACCGCTTTCAGCGGTAACACCGCGTTTTACACTGCTAACGTTTTCTTTTACTTCGCTCTATTTGTAATAGTTACTTTCTTTTATTTTGTTTCATGTGTATTTTATTTTGCTCTTATTATGCAATAAAGACTATTCTGTTCTAAATCGCAACAGATTGTGGTACAGTTTTCATGACTTCTGTGTTCACCGCGGTAGTTGAACCACGACTAATCTCTCGCCGCATGCCGGCTCCACGATCCTATACTTTTGCACAACTTTCGGCTTGGCGCATACTCTCCGATGCATTTTCAACGCAAGTCATTAGTATACACTCATGACTGAAACGTCCATACTCACGACCAGAATGCGACATATAAATTAATCAATTAGTATCAATTCCGTCGACTTTAACTGGAATGAGACTCTAACCGAATCCATACGGTAACAGTCGAAAGTAATATTTGATGAATAATGAAAAAAAACAGAGAGAGAGAGAGAGAAGCGAGTCATCCCGCCCGCTGCGCAGTTATCATACGAAAACGAATTAAAAAGCACGCGCCGCGCTAAAAGTATGGTTTCGGCCAAAGGATTGGATGAAATGATAGAAATGAAATATTACGGGCCGTTCGGTGAGCGCCGCGAGGGTTTAGTGATGTGACGCGCGCTGACGTTATCGATACTTTTTTTTTTACAATCCGTATCATTCTAATAGCACTCATCAAATTGTAATAATAAATGTTAAGCATAAAGCATGCAAGCATTACAAGACAAGTAGCCTGCGTCGCGGAATCAATCGAAAATTTTTCCTACATTTCTTACCATCATATTATCACCTTGCTCGTCTTGCCGTTGCGTAATACATAAAAGTTATCGATAACTTTTCAACTAATTCTATCGATGTAACAACACTAGTGCGTTGCAGTCCTGTTCACATCATATGGATGGCTAAAAATTTTATTAACATCACTTATTATGTAACTTTATCAATTTAATAAACCTGCCGACATACCATCTATGTATTAAATATCTACATTTATAATATAAATCGTTTTTTATTTATTGGAAGAATGAATTTTATCAAGTCTCTATTTATATATTCTTCATATATTATTTCATAGGAAATTTGAAAGCACTGCTGTCATAAGTTAAAGGTATTTGATGCAACATCCTATGCCATATTTCATTACTTTCCGTCGCGCCCGGTGTTGACTGGACTTCTCTGCCAGTGTTACACTTAATTGTGTAAAACATAAAGTTTTTCTTAAATAAAATAAATACAATTATCAATAGCTAAATAAACTAGGATTATCTAATAATTTTTTTTAAGCGATTCCAGCATTAGTTACTCTTGAGCGGAATACAGGACATAGCTGAATATGAAACATATTCTTAACTTCACCATTTAGTTTTCTAAATATCATTTTACCTATTTCTGTTCACACAAAATATTTCGTAATAGTCCCATTATGTCCAAATGGGAGTACAATTATCTCTAACAAGTTTCAGCAAATGTTTTCATTAAGAGCAGAGGAAATCGAAAAAAAAAACACAAAATTTAAAATTAATGTCACTTTTGGGTTATTATATATACACTTATTTTTTTATCAGCTCATATAAGTCCACTGCTGGAGATAGGGCTTTCCAAGAGTACTTCATTGAGCACGATCTTAGGCCATTCTCTTCCAGTTTGTACCGTTTTATTTTTCACTTCATTAGGACTAATAAACAGTATGTACCATGTACTGAACAAAGTTAAAGTAAACAAGCAGAATTATAAGTTACCAATAGTGTTAGCCATAAGTGAACAATTGTTGATAAGTTATGGATCTGATAGGTTGGACTTAATTGATTAGAGCGTTCATTAAATTTTAACAATGAATTTACTAGAAAATATAATATATCCTTAGAATTGTATTTGTATCTCATTAATTAAATATTCTTAGTAGTATATGAAAAGAAAAAAAAGACGATATATACATTTTTTTTACAAACACATTCCTATATTAAAATTACTTAAGTCGGACTAAGACATAAACGTCGACGTGAAATATGAAAACGTGCCGTTGAATGTGTGCAGTCCACGCGTGCCTCTAAAATCCGCATGCCTTTGCCCAGCGTCAAAAGAATTAAAAAGTGGCGCGCTGCAAATGGGTTGCGAAAAGGAAAAAAAAAAAACATCGACTTCGACGGCTCTGAAACCGTCAAAGTAAGGTTATTAAGGCCCCGGCTTCGGGTGCGGGGATTACGGCTCCCGTGTTCCATATGGACTTGTTCCGCGGGTGATCAACGAAGCGGGGCTTCCCGTAATGTTCCCGCCCGCAAATGGAACGGGTTTTTTGCTACGAGACCTACGAGGACGCTGCGTCATATATGTCTGCGTATCGATACATCGATACAGTATCTAATGTGCATAATTTAATTTTTTTTATTTTAAAACACGAAACTTTATTTGCACAATAACAAAAAGGCAAGACATAATGTCATGGGTCAATCTCTCCTAGTCTACCTTGAGGTTGAGCAGAGATTTGGATACAGGATGCATTTAAAATATGTAAATATCATTTATATAAAAATCCTACATAAAGGTAAAAAACATAAATATGATTTGCAAAGAGATGAAACACAACACATTACATATAATACATAAATATTAGTAATACGTGTGAGAAGTTTGAGAAGGAAGTCTTGTTATGCGATCAATAGGGTCCGAGAAGAAAAACGCAATAAAATTTTCACACGAGTTATTAATTAACCATTGTAATATCAATATTTCCTATTTCTCTAAATTTTTTTAATTTTTGGTACATTTACACTAACAAAAAAAAATATTTTCTCACTAAAAATGTATATATAGTCATACATAAATTTAATATAGAAATTATACGGGTTCATAAGATATACTCTATCTTAAGACGAAACGACGCAAAAAGTTGGCTTACTACTAATTTATTTGGTATATATATAATTAGTAATAAAAAAAAACGACTGCCGCCGTGGCGCAGTGGTTCACCCGCTTGCCTAGGAAAGTGGAAGTTCCGGGTTCGATTCCCGAGCTAAAGGAGTAGGGCAATCTGGTTGATGGGAGTGTTTTAATATCAATCTGCCGCCATAAAATTATTGTTGCGTTCCGGCAGTCAAACATGTGACAGCCGGATGTATTCTGGACGGAACACCATACACCATCTACGACTTTCTTGTCACTTAACATCACATAAAATCGCGGCCTAGTGTTAGTCCATAACTGGTAAAAATAAGTGATAACCTATTCACATAAAATTGTGATGTCATTCCGCACGCCAGCGCGGCCCCAATGCATGCATATTTATGCCAAAAGTTATCATCTATTTGCTAACTAATAACACGGGCCTTAACACAAGCAGCGTTCCTCGAACAGGTGCATTACTGAGAAAGGAGTGATAACTGAATGCATTTCTATTTTTTTTTTTATCGGCTATGGGCTTACACATGGCCTGGATTTCACCTGATTTTAAGTGACGATGAGGCCGTAGACAGTGAAACGTGTTCGCACAGAAATCTCGCTCTGTGCACATGTATGACAGCCGGAACGCAACAATGCTTTTGTGGCGGCAGATTGACGTTGAGAGTAGTAGCTAGACAGGCGGGTTCGAATAATCTTACCACCATCCAAACTCTACTACACCTGTGGCTATGGAATCGAACCCGGGACGTCCGCGTTACAAGGCAAGCGGGTAAACTAATGCACCACGGAGGCAGTCGAAACTACTACACACTCTGAAAAGCTCATTGAAAGAATTAATACATAATTTAAATCAGCGAATGTAAAGGTAACAAACATCACCATAATTATTCAACGTCTGTCATGTAACCGCTTTTATTAGTCACGCGATTGGATAGTAATATAACCTGTTTTAACCACTGCTTCGCCTTAGATGGGCTATGAGGTAATGATAAAGGAATTAAGTCGCCCTTACACTTAGCGTGTATACAGTTTACAAATAAATAGATAATGAAATGGACAGGCATTTTCATGAGAAAAAAACTTTCACTAATGTTGAAGATGTATTTATTGCATCAAACTTTAATTTGCAGAAGTTCATAACTCGGTGAAACAACAATTAATTTGCCAATTTCCGCTTTGTTTAATCGCAAACAAGACTTTGTACTGTCGAACGCTCGACGTCAGAGGACGCCGCGTGTCGGCGAAACGCGCTGAGATTGTGTTTCAGTCGTAGTATTTGAGGTTGAACAAAGCGGCAATCGGCGGATAAATTTATGTTGTATTGATAAAGATGTATACATAAATACTTTTAATGTTATCCAATTCTATCTTTTACAGCTATAGAAGGGACAATATAGATTAAAACAGTTAAAAGATAGTTTACCTTCGATATAACTCAACAACAATTGTACACTGACTCCGTAACGTTATAGCACGTACGTCCTTTGTTGAATTCCAGATCCTCATGAGTAATGGTGTTTGTATTATTTGAAAACTAACCACCACCCCTAATACTACAACGAAAGCATCGCTGTATACACAAACGAGTCTTCCTGGAGTGTTTCACCATCTACGGATACAATGTCACTTAACATCGTGCGAAATCAGTCAAATGTTAACCCATTAACCACATAAAAGACATATTGTTTCGTTTTTTTTTTTTTCAAACTATACCACGAGTGAATGGCGTTTGGTATAAAGTCGACGGTTTATTTACAATCTTTTGTTCTAAAATAGAACTTTGAAATAAGTAAATATAGCGTAAAAAGTATAAAAAAACGCACTAAAAATGTTTACATATGGAAGGATAAACTTTCTACATACTCAACTATCCTGTTTATTCACATTCCGAGATTGACAATTTCTTATAAGTAGGAAGCTTCTCCAGTGAAGAAAAATCTATTGCTGGTAATAGTTACATTTATTTCTAAAGACGCCCCCAATACATTCTGTGTGTATGTTTCAAAGAAAGTACACAGATAGCCGTAACTCTACGTGAAAGTTTACTTACAAAAGCAATTAACCAAATAACTCCGCATAGAAGTTTAGTTAGAAAACTAATTTACCAAATACAACAACCGATTGAATATAGAATCATCGACTTCGCAATTGTTCTATTAGCAGAGGCGGTGTTCAACAAACAACCGAAAAAAAAAATCGCAGACGCCGGCTAAAAAAAGCGCCTTGTCTATGCCCCAACAATAGTCTTTGCTCCGTTATGCCCCCCGACAAAGGAATTACCGATGCTACCATAGATAAATAATATTTTTCATAGCCATCGTACTTTGACTTCTGTTTAAGTGACGAGATTTCAGCGGGTTTTTTTTTCAATTCTTATTCAATTTTATTTCTTGTTTAATGCCACAGCAAATTGTTTTTGTAGATTGTGTATTGCAGTAAGTACTGTGTTAGGCGCGGCTCAAAATAAATAACGAATCCTGACACATTTTAAAATAATGTTATAGATAAATATTTAAAATGAATGAATTTAAGAAAGGCGGGCAATTAATGTAGAATATAACCATTTACTACTAACACATGGCCTCGTTTTCACTTGATGTTAAGTAACAATTAGGCTGTAAATCGTGCAGCGTGTTCACCCAGAATACATCCGCCTCTCACCCATATGACTGTCGGATCACAGCGATGCAGTTATGGTGGCAGATTGACTTTGCGGATGCTAGCCAGGCGGGTTCAAAGAAACCCTTTCACCATCCAAACTTCGTTATACCTGTTGTCATCCTCAATGTGAATTTGCCGCCATAACTACTACTACTATGTTTCCGCAGTTATCCATGTTAGAGGCAGAAGTATTCTGAACGAACACACTTCACTATAAACTGGCTGATTGTCAATCACCATCAGATGACATAGAGATGAAGTGTTATCCCATAACCGATTAAAAACGAATTCGAATCGGAAACGCTCGAGTTTTAATGGATGGCGGTATATTCCCCGCCGGGCGCTGAAGCCTTGCGCCCCGTTCCGAGGGAGCGTCGAGGGTACTTCATACGAGTTATTAGCTCTTTTGTGCGGTGCTCTTATATTTAACGCATCGGCGGATGCGCCGTCGCGCGGGACGCCTGCCTGCTCCGCGGCCGCCATTGTCGCTCCAGTCTGAGAACGCCATCGATCACCTATTGCGCTGCTATTCGCACTTTCACCACATATCCGACGAATGTGAACGAGGAATCGATTGTCTAACGCTCTTTAGAACACAGCAGTTTAGCAATCTCCACTTGTGAATCACCTGTGTAGCGACAATAAACACGTTTTATTCTGAAGCACTAAGATTACATCTGAAATGTAACATTAATGTTTAAATGACTGCTAACGATTGATTCATACGTAAAATTCTATTTAAAAATTTCAATGGTTAAATCAGATTTCACCGAGAACTAACGAGGAAAATTATAGTGAAAAGGGTTCAACCCTTTTCACTATGTGTCACGCTAATATAAGTGTTGTGTTGTCTATGCGTTTTAGTGTTCTTCACTTTTGAGGACGTTTTTACGTACGTTCTATATGTAAAAAATAGGTTAACGCTTCTACACAATTTTACATGATGTTAAGTGACAATGTAGTCGTCTATGGTTATGTGCTCGAACCAGTGCACGTCAGGCTTTCACATGTATGACGGTTGGAACACAGCGATGCTATTATTGCAGCGAACTCACGATTCGCTAACAATTGTGTGCAGCTCCGGAAACGTACTGACGACTTAGGCGTTATGAGGCCGGGTTCGAAAGTCTTCCATGACGACGTCTAAATGCTATTTAACGTATTACGTATTAATAACTCCCAAGCTAGCGAAATTAGTATAAATAACGGAATTAACTTTAGTGTGTACATAATTCTAATCGAATGGAGCGTGTTCATTAATCTCGTGGAGTTACACACAAACGTACTACCTTCATATCTCATATTATTTATCAACTGATACATTACTTCCAGATAAGAAAAAAATCCAGACGTCTGCCCATACAATAGCGTAATAAACGGATTGACTAATGGTTAATTTAACAAAATTGGGATCAATGGCGCGGAAAATTGCAAATGCTGGCCGCAGATACGAAGATGGCCGCTTGACAGTTGCAAAAAGCGCGCCAAAACCCTTTGGGAGCCGTCGAATGGAGGCAGATGTCGGTAGTTGGCAATTTTGCGGATCTGTTGACAATATTCATTGTTATTTATCGCTGTGTGATAATTGTTACGACAGCTGAACGTTATCTGGATAATTGAGGTACGAAACGCCGTCGGTAATTACGTTCGGAAAGTAAACAATTCATATTTCATATATTTATTTTTTTTATTCAACATAATTTATGAATGTAATATCGAAAGTGCACGATCAGCTCGACGCTCAATTTGCCGCCGAAACAGCATTACTGTCGTGGCGGTAGTCTTACATGTGAGAGCCAGAGCATTCTGGACGACCATGCTTCAACATCTGCCTCATTGTGACTAAACGTCAGGCGAAATCGAGGTAGTTAGTTGATAACCGATAAAAAAAAAACATGATTTTGGAATTTGTATATTGGGGGCAATCTTGGATAAAACATCTATAAATTTCCATAGACGCACAGTTTATTTCTTGGAGAAATAATATAAAATATTTAATTATTAATGAGTATTAAATCTGTATGGCGTTAAAGGTATCTACGACATATATTTAATAACAATCGCATATGACTTTTTAAAATTTCCCAGTCTACAAGGGTCAAAAGGTTAGCTTCTAAACGACCAGGTCAATTTCGACCCTGTTTTTTTTTTATTTGTAAGATTAAACCACCAAAAGTGGTATGCAATACATAATTTTAACCTTAAAAATATAAAAAATATAAATGCAAAAAACACAAAGGATAACCAGAAAATGTACGCAGTTGCAAAATAAATAAGTTGTGTTTCACTATGCTCAGGATAGTGTTCTTATTTAAAATTTTTAGCGAAACAATTTTTAAATTTATACACTTTTTTATAAGTAAAATCATGAACGAGCGATTCGCGTGATGGAAAATTATCACTGTCGCCCATGGACCTATATAGTGTGGCAGCGAGGAAGTAAGGAAACGCTTGTGAGTAAGGAGGGATCTTTTCTTGAGGATTCGACAACTGATTCCACAAAATTAGTTGTCGGTAGTCAATTGAGTTATTAGCAATGGAACTTTTTTTTTATCGGTCTTGAGCTAACACTTGGCCTGGATTTCACGTGATTCTAAGTGACAAGGAGGCCGTAGATGGTAAGGCGTGTTCGCCTGGAACACATCTGGCTCTCGCGTGTACCATGAACGCAGCAATGCTGTCGTGGCGACAGTTCGACATTGGGGTGCGGTAGCTAGGCAGGCGGGTTTAAAAAAACTCTACCACCGTCAACACTACACCACTTCGGCGACCCGGGAATCGAACCCGGAGCATCCGCGTTACAAGGCAAGCGGGTAAATCACTGTGCGAAGGACGCAATCGAA
>DWQX01007296.1:0-10285 GCA_018245475.1 Pharmacophagus antenor | reverse complement strand
TAGGGCACTAACTTTTGGAGTTTTATTCAATATTGTAATTTTTTCAAGGTGGTCTCAAACTTTTGGCCGGCAGTGTACATGCTATATGCGTAAAGACTCCCCCAACCTATTATGTATAACTTTTCGTGACGGGGACCTACACAAATCAAAATTTTAGTAATAATAAACAAACAAAAAAAAAGAGATATTTTATTTTTTAACTTATATCAATGAAAATCTGTACTAATGACAGTTGTCAATCAGTTTAATTACTTTCATATGTTCCATGAGTTATAAATGTATCTTTTTTAATAAATGTATCCACACAAATGATGGCAAATTTATGTTTAATTAAAGTAAAATTATGTTTAATTAATACGCAATTCCTTTACCACGCAATAATTAAAAAAAAACTACGTAATCGTTTGTTTTATTACTACCGTCAATTTTCATAATACTTTCATACAGTCGTATAGTATTGTTTATAAGCTTTTAGCAGTTTAATCGATCACACGGTTATCGTTGTCAAAATCGCGAAAAAACAGCAAAGTAGTTGATTTAATTATTTTTATAACAGCACAGCTACAACGACGTGATGTTGATCGGTGTACCTTCGTCGTGGTACTTTTCGCGGCCGGCGCACGGTGGCGAGAGGCTGCGTCCCAACATCTCGCCGACACTACGCTCCCTGTACTTGCGCAACCTGGGCGTCATGAATAGACCACCATCAGCTATCAGGGATATAGAGGTAACTTACTATACCAATATCACGTCGCAAAAATTGTGATTTCTATGTTCTTTTTTTTTTATTGGTTATGGGTTCTTTTTTATTAATATTCGTTAAGGAGGTCTCCTTGACGGTTGCTATCTTCTCTGACATTGGTGGTCAGGGTGCGTTTGTTTTTTAATTATTTTCTTTTATTAATCATTATTCAATTATTCTTAATTCTATCACTTATATCTATTTTCTTTCTATCCTATTTGTTTATATCCCTTATTTATGTAAACTTTGTTATACTTATTCTAATTTATCTAATATAATTTATAGCTTACAAGCTATATAATCAGTTTATTTACATATGGGATTAGTTATGGGTTAACACTTGTCTTCGGCGCTGTGGTTTACTCGCCTGCCTTATAAAGCAGATGTCCCCCCGGGTTTGATTCCCGGGCCCTAGGAGTAGTGGTCTGGACGGCGGAAGGATTTTTCAAACTCGCCTGGCTACCTACTGCCCACAATAATGCAGCCATAACACCATTGCTTTAACATCTGCGTCCTTATTGTCACTTAACATTAGCTGGAAAATAAAATTACAAACGGATATTTCATTTTGATTTCTTTGTGTGTAATGATCAATTCTTGATAGGCAATGAAGGGCAGAGGTAGGAGGGAGCTGAACGTGTCCGAACAGGGCGTGCAACCTGCGCTAGACATCACCGATTTACCTACGCAGGTGGTGGAGACTTTATCGCAGGCCGTGCAATCGGAGACTGAACACGAAGTGCCGGTAAGAACTAAAAAATTTTATTAACCGTCCACAAATAAGGAAGTTCAAGATCTAAAATATTTTTCTTTCTTGTGTAACAAATTTAAAATATATTTAATTCAATAAGATAAGATAACCGGTACTTTTGAGTGGTAATTTCTTTTAACGCCGGTCCCAAAAACGTAGACTCGTCTGAAACTCACGGACGATCTCATATTTACTTTTGTAGAATTATACTTTTCCTATGGTTAATTAAAGCTAATCAGATATTGCAGTAATTAAAAGACTAAACAGAATATAACTTCAAATTAAATTGTGGTAAAAAATATATATGTCTAATTAGAAATAATGTTACCATATCGTAGGTGAAGAGAATGCGCACTATGGGCGAAATGTCTTTCCGACGCAGCCATCAGACGCAGAACGAAGCTATCTCTACCTGCGGTATACTGTTCAAACGTTAAATTTATTATACATATCCTTTTCATGAAATGACACCGAAGTTGTTATTGCGTGTTCGCTCAGAATACATCTGGTCCTCACACGCATGACTGCCGGAACACAACAATGATGTTATGGCGGCAGATTAATATTGAGAGTGCGGGTTCAATAAAATCCCATCACTATCTAGACTCGTTACGTGTACGGGAACCGAACACGGGCCCATTGTGTTACAAGAAAAGTATTAAACTACAGTGCGAAGGAGGCAGTCAGAACAGTAATAATTATTTTAGGTTATGGGTTTACTATTAAATCTTGAATTGATGACATTTCTTAAATATTTATTTGTACTTTTTGTACCTTAATAGGATAACAACAGGATACCTTAATGCCATTAAAGGCATTCATATTTACTAATACTGAATGATTGGACCGACTTTTGTCTAGTTTTGCTGTCCGCAACGACTCCTTTGAAAAAAAAGATAGTGAAATGAAAATTATTGATTATAGACAATACAAAATATCTATTGAAACTATGCTTTTTCAGTTACTGTTTATCGCTTTAATCTTTATTTAGGGAAAAAGTTTTAGTGTATTTAACAAATTTTTAATTTAAATGTTTCGTAAAACTTCTGAACTCGCAGAGGCCGAAAAGGAGATCTTTCCTGAAAACAAGCACTGCAATATAAGTTTTAGCCGCTTACTGACGGTGTTGCGAGAGGCGGGCCTGGCGGATGTGAACCCGGCCATTGCTGGAACGTCGGGAACTTCTATGACCGGGAACCATACCTTCGAATCACTGTGCGGCAGTTTGGACCGGACCAAAGTGTCGCTGGGAGAATCCGATAAGACTACCGATTCTATAACATTTATACGGTAAGAATTATTGTCGTAAATTTGTATTTATTAATTTATTCTTTATTTTACCTTAACAGGTTGAACGCGATGAATATCGTATTATTCGATGTAATATTTAATTTGTAAATATAACTTTCTATATATTTAACCCTTTGCAGTCAGAAAGCGTCGCTGCAGGACCAGTGCGATTCACGCCGCTTCTTTTTTATATTTCGTATTTTATGTTTCGTTACAATGTGACAGGTGTACAGTATTGGTTTTTAATTAGCTGGTGATGTTTTATAGAATAAAGTGGCATATAACATTTTAAGAAAGATAAACTTAAAATTCGTGGAAGTCGCCGACCGCAAAGGGTTGAACAAACTGTTTTAGAGTTTGAATTCGCCATTATATTATCTATATTAACAATGAATAATTGATACACGCTGACATTTACCCACATATTAAATTAGTCGCCTGCAGGTGCCGGTGACACCCGTGTAGTTCAACGTGTTAACAATAGAAGTTAATAAAAACATATTAAAATCCAAGAAATAACGAACATAATGCTATTATACAGTTGACCACTAGCGTGGCGCAGTGGAGGACCTGCTTGACTTTTAACGCGGAAGACCCGGATTCGATTCCCGGGTCACAGGAATGGTAAAGTCTGTTCGGTGGAAGGAATTTTTCAAACCTAGCTAGCTACCACCCTCAATGTCAACCTGCCGCCATAACAGCATTGCTGCGTTCCGCCAGTCATACATGTGAGACCCTCTTCTAGGCGAACACGCTTCTCCATTAATGACTTTATTGTCTCTTAACATCAGGTGAAAATTAAGGTCAAGGTAGCCTATAACCGATAAAAAAGTTGTAAAATTAGAAATGTATTCTACCAACAGCGTTAGCGTTATCCAAGCACCCTTTGTTTTTATCCTTTATTTACAGTGATCAGTGGGGAACCGAAGGAACCATGTATAAGATTATAAGCATCTTGAACTGCATAAAACCACTAAACATAAGAACGCTTGTTAACAGGGGACCCATTATACCGGAACGTGTGAACATAATAACGGCTAAATGTTTCCTATCTGTTATTAGTATGTATTGTATTATTTACATATTTATTACCGCTAGCTTTTCTTGTTCGTGTGTTTTGGAAGTAAACAATTTTTTTCAATAGCCTAATAAAGAGATACGATTTGCAAACAACCATCTGCTAGAGGTAGTGAAACCATAATTAGGATAATATACAAAAATGCTTTTCCACTTCTGAAATGTCTATATAACAATCGACATTAATTATATATTTTTATATTTCATGTGCATGTACCTGTAAAACTATAAATTCATTTTTCATTACTAATTACTTTAAATTTGCATTAAATTGTGTAATAATTGTAAGTTGCAACTCGTAATCATTATAAATGTTTATTTAATTTTTTTTGTGCGACTTTTCAGAACTGAAACACCACGGTATGCTCAATTTAGTCAAAGATCCGGAAACTTTAGAAATTTTGGACATAACTCTAGGGCCCACGCTAGAATAAATTTTCAAAGCATACAGTTTTTCACTTTTTGATTTATTTCGTCTTTTTTTAATTTTGTTTTTTTATGAAGAAATATGAATAAAGTTTATTTTTGGTTAAACTGTTATTTGTTTCATTTTAGATGCATGATAAATTAACTGCTAGTAGAATTGTAAATTCTTCGTCGGGTTTATTTTTAATTGATAAGTCTAAGTTAAAATCAGTTACAATGGAAAATGACTATAACAATTATTACAGAGTAAAATATTACTTAATATAATTTGCAGTAACTACTATCTACTGATCTAATTGTTGGGTTCATTTAACATACTGCCGTCATTGCATTGTTGGTCTGAAGTTTTGAGTTTCTCCGGTTGACTCAAAGGGTGGGAGAGGCGTCGCTAATCAGCCCTCGGGAATTAAGTATATCAACAATAAGCATTTATTACAAATTGTTCAAAATGCCATATTGTTAAAAATTACGTATATTAACCTCTTTCCTAAAATAATTAACGGATCTCGAATAAAAGTCGGTAATTGATATGAACAATTTATTTGAGTAATTTGTATAATGATATGATTTCTGTACAACTTTACATAGACGATCAACTAGATTCAAGTCAACTAGATAAATTTATGAGTATCTTAATTTTAGATAGGAGTTGCTTCAATAATTTACAAACTAGCAGCGTGGGCAGGAAGCTGTACAATATATATATATATATATATATCGTTACTTATTAAGTAGTTTATATTTCATCTACTTACTTTTAGTTTACATAAAATACAGTCTTATGCTACAATTGGATTACGATAATGCTAAAATTACATTAAGGACCTTAAAAGGCAATATTTTTACATAATAAGAAACATCTTAACGTTAACTAGACCAAAAAAAACAATAAGGGCTTTAAGATAGGTATCCCTTACCTCGGAAAGCATATCACTATGTTTTAAAAATACAAAATCAGTCTCCTACTATTTGTAACCGAGCTGTTAAAACCTGTTACATAAAATGGCTAAAGTTTTCTTAACGAATAACTAAAGGTCGGAGCCACACAACGTTGCATCAAGACGATCTACATTGGACGTTTGGACTTGGTGATATTCACTCAGTACTGTCACACTCATCTCATTATCTGACACGAATTAACAAATTTGCCAGCACACGAATATTAAGCTTTCAGTTATATTGACCGATGGCGGTAATAATGGTGACGATATCACTTGCAAAACATTTTATTTTTCACAGCCTCACTGCAGTCGCGTAAGCTCTCATATAATAAAAGTATATAAATTACATTCGGGCCACATCGGCGTAGGAATGATAATATTAAAAGTAAATAGCTACCATTTTTTCTAAATAAATTCCATATATATTTTAAAACAATTTTTTATGCAAAAAGCGCCAATAATAATTAATAATTTTAAAAATCATAATTAATAATTATTGTTAAGTTCTCTACACCAATAAAGTAATAGTGATTATAATATAGTAACACGTTAATCATTATAACTTGACGTATTTATTCAATAACCAATATCTATACAATAGGGCAATAAATTTTATGAAATGATAAACTACCACTTTTACTACAATTAATAAAATGTGACATTATCACAGATTGCTCGAGACTTTTCTAGAGACAAGTGGAATGTTTGTCTTTTTTTCCTACCAATTGAATAAATTTGCAACAATCAAATGCATATGGCCCATAATGTTTAAAAAGTTTTAAAATCGTGTAAAAAAATAAACACTAGTATAAAATGTGAAATATTACATATTAATTATTACCCATTTGCATCATAATTTATAAATCGGAAATTTAAATTTAATATCGGGGAAATATTATTACCTATTGCTATAATTTGTCTCCTGTTTTGTTTTTTTTTTTAACTTAACTCTTGATATAAAACATTTTCAACGAGAAAACATTATAAATATAAATTTAATCATCACGCGATGTAAGCAAAGTGAATGGCTATCGTTAAATGAAGAGATAATTCATCATGGAGCCAAAGAATCACTTTCGAAATCCTTTAGGTCGGCGAGGTCATCGGGCGCGGCGCTCTGTCCATAGTTCATGCTCTCGAAGTACTTCCGCGGTTGGTCGTTCCACAGCGACTCGTCCGCGTGTGAGGTCAGAGAGCTGAGCGTCTGTATGTGTAAGGAATCGGTGTTCTCGTAGAGGATTGACCTGGTGAGCTCGAGTGCGAGGTTGTGCGGCGGGGAGGCGGGCGGGCGCGCGGTGGGCGAGGAACGGGCGCCCGCCGCCCGCAGCGTCGGCAGCAGGGGCGCGAGTCGCTCCGTACGCGCCACGTACTCCGCCACCAGCGCCACACCGCGGCGCGCGCGCGCACTCTGCGAACCGTAATGTCTCCTGTCATACATCCATCTTATTTAAGTGTCCTTATAACACTCCGCTGTCTGTTTTCTAACACATTGCATACGGGAGACGAGATACATCGTTTTTAGCAAAGCATAAGAGGTATCTTCAAATATATTTTCCAATCAATCAGCATCTTAAGAATAACTTACGAGAATGTAATATGTAACACGAACTAGAAATGTACGTGTCCGCTTTCCATTGCTTTTTGAGCGCCGTACACAATGTGTTAATATAGACAAGTCCTCCCCTGTGATGTTGGAATATAGGTTACCGGCATACAGAAGAACGTTGACGGACTCGGACGAAATTAGGTGGTTGCATGCTATAATTAAAATAGTAATAACTTCTTCGGCGTCATTCAATAAGGAAAATATTAATTTCTTAATATTCTTGATACTCATCTAAACAAATATAACATTTGCACAAAACTATGCTAATGACAACCATACATACATCACAATTTTTTCTTAACGTGACTAAAAATTTGCACATACTATAAGGATTCACCCACATGAAATATGGAACAATTCAAAACTTTTCTTTTAAAACAATCTGTACACAATTACATCTAATTACTAGACTATTTTCATTCGAATTACGTGCGAATTCAGTCAAAATTTAAGTATTACGTTACTAAATAATTATAATCATTGCATCACGCGTTTATTGCATGTCATTTTTGCCATGTACTAGTAAAGTATCTTTAGACAACATCACTCGTTATATAAAGACATTATACATTCACACATTCTCATCACTTACAAACCATCAACAGTGCATAGCAGCGGTGTATAAATTTAGCTCTGTGGGAAGCCAATTGTATTTGTTGTTATGCCACTATGTCAATAATATCAAAAAATTAAAAAAAAAAATTAACAAAAATTATAAATAAACAAACTTTTGAAATAAATTTAGCTTGCTTTTCCTAATAACAAAGTGTATAGAGTGTACGTGATTGTAGCATTTCAAAAAACTTACCCTTTGCGTATTTATCCATTGATTTAAATCGAATGTGAAATTTTAAAACTTTCCCGCGTTTTATTAATAAAAATGTGATAAGAAATGAAAATGGAAATTCTACGAGATTTACAACTATGTGAAATGCCGTCATAAGTGGCACTTGTTTAATAATTATTTGCGTATATCAGTTAACGTTCATTTACATGAAACAGTAGCAAGTTAACACAATACTCTATAATTAATGCATAACAATATTTCGAAACATACAAAGCGTAAAGAAATTGGTAAATGTGATAAATGAAGTACTTCAAAATTGCTATAAATGAGCAAACAAAAGTTATAATAAAATCAATATTTCTCATCTATAGCATTTTTTTTACAATGAATATATAAAAAATATGGGTAAATAGTTAACAAGATAAAACAATGAAATTTACAATATTCTCGAAGTTACTATGAGGAACCAAAGCTTGAAAAACAAAACCTTGCTACAATATTGCTACGTACATATTCTATTATTTTGACAAATTTAAATAAATAGGTTATAATTATGAAACTTGGAACACCATAACGAGGAACGAAAAAAAAATTATGTCAAACAGCGCACTTATCTCTAATGTAAATAACATAAAATGGTAGTTAAATCGTATATGTATTCCCAACTTTTAATTTTATTACAAAAGACGATTTTAATTTTTACAATATGTATAATTTCGTCACTCTACTGTTTCATAAAAAAACGATGGGTGTTATACGAATGGAGCTCTTGTCACGGAAATTACTAAGGAAGTGAGGTGTATAAGTGTGTGTATGTATATATATAAATATTTATGTCCATCCAGACGCTGTCCGGAAGAGACTGTTTTTAGGAGTAGCCGCCTTTTGTAAATTTTTAAATTTTAATGTTTCTCCATATTATTCTCTTTTTTGGTGTGTAATAAAGATTATTGTATTCTATATATCTTATATCGGCCACTTGACCTCAACCTTTTTTTATCGTCAATGGGTTATCACTTGACCTAAATTTCACGTTATGTTAAGTGACAATAATGCCGTAGATGATGAAGCGTGCTCGCCAAGAATACTTCTAGCTCTTACATATATAATTGTCGGAAAACAACTATGTTGTTACAGCGGCAGATTGATATATAGGTCGAGGGTTAGTCAGGCAGCTTCATAAAAATTATAACAGCATCTAAACTCCACTTATGTTATAAGACATGGTTTGATGAATGAGTGTATTGTAGTAGTGTTAAATTTAACCAACGTAACATTGTATATTCTATTTACTATTTAGTAAATTTCCTCGTTGCTTCAATGTAAAAATGTCATCTGATGTATTTGTTCCCGATCGATAAGTCTGATTCTTTAAAGCTATAAATTAGTGATAATTTTCAATTTTTTTTTAACTCGTGCTAAAATAATTTCAAGCTTTAGTTGTCTTAGTTAAATGATTGTTTGACAAAATGATAATGATTTCGTCTAAAATATGAGAAAATATTAATCTAATGCATAAAACACACATTAATAATTAGTTACATACATAAAAATGTTTCATGCACAATAAGTATTCGATCGATAAACAAAATTAGTTAGTACCTTAACAGAAGAGATATCTTAAATATACATAGTTTCCTTAGTATTATACTTAATTTATATTTTTTCAGAATTCTTAATATCAAAGAATTTACTTCTTTAAAGGTAACTTCAGAAGATTTTATACTAGGGTATTATCTAGCGCTAACAAAAAGACATTTATTATCACTGTAATCCAATTAAACAAGTGACCCTTAAAACGAATTATTAATAAAACAAACGTAATAAACGAAAACAATAACGAAAAAGAAAACTAGGAAAGAAAAAAAAAACGCAAAACTTACGATCGACATAATGGCATAGCGCGCGCCGCGGACGCCACCTCGCGGCGGCAACCGTCACCGGACGTTAGTGAGTCACTGGGTGCACTGTCACACGGTGGGTTTTATTAGGGTTTATTAGCACTTTAGGTAGGTAGCTTGGGGGGTTTTAGTTTTGCGAGCTCGAGTCTTTGAAGAACCAGTTGTTCCAGAATGATTTGACGCGAACCTTTTCGTGAGGGGGGGAGCGTCGGACAGGGACCGACGACTTGGACTCCTTGCGGGGCGCGGAGGTGTCGCGCGACGGCCGGCTGCGCGCCGAGGCCGCTGAGCGTACCGAGCGCACCGAGTGCGAAGAGGGCGGGCGCGGCAGATCGGACCGCGGTGCGGGCGGCCGCGGTGCCGCGCCCTTGTGCGCCGTGTGCAGGGGAATCTTGCTGGGACGCCGCTTGGGCGTCTCCGAGATGCGCGCCTCCTCGTCCTCGTCGGGCAGCTGCAGCGGTTCCATGTCGCGCATGCTGCTGTGCATCTCGCGACTCCGCTCCAGGCTCTCGCTGGAACACTTTCTACCCTCCAGCTGTCGCACACGAGCCCTAGCGCCCTCTAATTCGATGCTTTTCTCCTCTAACTGTAAAACAATAAAATACTTCTAAAAATTGGTGCGGTGATGTAGTGTATGTCACTTATCAAAGCACAATAGTGGCAATCCAAATCATCATACTCATCTTATAGGGCAGTCTTTCCCAAAGTGGGCGATAACGCCCCCTTGTGGGCGCTGCAGGTCTCAAGGGGGGCGGTAAGAGACC
>DWQX01007295.1:0-10286 GCA_018245475.1 Pharmacophagus antenor | reverse complement strand
AGAGTACTAACTTTTGGAGTTTTATTCAATATTGTAATTTTTTCAAGGTGGTCTCAAACTTTTGGCCGGCAGTGTATCTGCCTTAACAAGACGGCTGGTACTTCTCAGGTGCTAGGTCTACGAATAGTGATCACTTATCTTCACAAGCCAAGCGTTAGCCCATAACCAGTAAAAATAATATTATATCTAAACCTTATCAAATAGGTATAAGTTGTGAAGTTTGGGTGTTGACAGGGTTTATTTTGTCGGTTTGACTACCGCCCTCAACACCTATGTGCTGCAATAACAGCATTTCTTCGTTCCACCTGTCACCCACATATGATTCATAGTAATCTGGCGAGCATTCACCATTTACGGTATCATTGACACTTAACGTCATACGAAATTGAGGTGAAGTCCTCGTATTACCATTGCAGAAAAAAGGAAGAACTTATTTACCCGTCAAATCGAACGTGTACATTATTAGTTAAGCGGGCCGCACGAATTTTTTATAAGCTGTAGATTAGGATTTGACAAAAATCTTTTTGTGGTATGCATTAAAAGGTAAAAAAAATATTACACTTAATTTTATTATTATTAGTAAAAGTGAGTGTAATTTTTTTTTTAACTTAGGTGCAGTAGCGGTCCGTAAAGATAAATAAATAGAAAAATCACGACATTTATTAATATTTTCTATGTAGATGCGTTTATATGGACTTGGACTTGTCCTGCAAGCACGCCGCTGCTTAGATTAAGTAAACGTGTTAAGATACAATTTAGAGACAAAACGAAACGTTATTATGAAAGGCCTTGCATTTTTATAGTCGTAATTTTAATGATATTGTTTTTATAGCGTTTTTAGTTTTACCTCAGTGCTAATAACATAATTATTGTTGTTGTGCTATAACCAGCAAAGTAATTAAAAGTTAAACATATGCAAATTCCTAATTCTACTTGATGAATCATCGAAGCTTGTTTATAAAACTATTATAGAATTATTCATTTTTTTCCGTCTGAATCCGACATCCATATTACACTTAAATTTTATGTTATTTAATTCTGTAAATATTGTGCGATTAAATTATATTAACAATAATAAGTTTTAAAAAAACAATTTGTTATTGAAGTTTTTTTTTTAATTTGTACTCTATTTTCATAATCGTCCCCAACTGTCAGAATGGCCGAGCGGTCTAAGGCGCCAGACTCAAGGATTCCTTGCCCATTGTAAATGGGTGACGGGCGTACACTGGTCCTCTCTGAGGGCGTGGGTTCGAATCCCACTTCTGACATGAAATTTTTGTCCTTGTTTATTGTCTATGTACCAAACCTTACTGTTTAGGATATATCACTTTCAATTTCTGAAACGTATACAATAAATGTGAATGATTTATTTTTTTATAACCCGGTATACAAAAAATATTCAAATCGGTCTGAGAATAGATTTTATTATAATAAACACTAAAATTGTTTAATTAAAAATCATTTTTCGTTGAATTCATTTAATCTCTGGTAATAACTGAGACATTCGTAAATTTAATTTTATTTTGGCTTGAAATTTAGGCTTACATAGGCCTCAGAGCTAATCGGGTTCGCCTTAGGCTTATTCGATGAGACAGCTCATCGATCCTTCAAACCTGAAGTAGGTGTGTTTTACACATCACACATTTCGTAATCTGTTTACAAGAAAGCATAATGTGCTTGACATACTAATGGGTCCTAGTGATAATTTCTACTAATTACAATGATATCACTTGCTGCGTTCCTAATTATCTAGTTACCTAGTGTTCAAATTAATTTCCTTTGTTTCCATAGATTTAAATGTAAGTACTTTCTAAGTTAATTATTTAGTGTTTCCAGTTGTCATAGTATTTGCCAAAGAAAAAAGAAAAGAAGCACATATATAAGAATTAATTTAAACCTGACAAACATACATTCATTATTTAGGGTTTAGTAGTCAATTTTGACAAAAAGGATAAATGTGTTGTACCCCATGTTTACCCAGCCAAAAACAATAACGCTTATATGTTAATTACTAACTAAAACTTTTTTTGTTTTAGCATGTCGTGTTTACTCTATAAAGTTCACCTGATACTAAAACAATGATGCGACTTAAACTTATATACGTCATATTTGCTAGAATGGGATTACTACTATGACGAATATAAAAAAGGGTAAAAAAATCACAATACATTTTTTTTTATATATGTACTTAAATGAATAGACTTTCAGTATAAATCACACAGGCAGGTCCTTAGTATGTACTATGGCTAGTGATTACAAAATTTGTAATAGAAAAATTTGGTTCATGTGAGTTCTTAAAATATATATCTCGTAGACGGGAACTTCATTTCATTCATAACGAGTTCAATAAGAGATATCTCTCATTCACCCAGGTTCATAAGTCCACTTAATTTTTTACTTCGGGGAACAAAGCTAGGAGGGGTTAAATTAAACATGTTAAGGTAATACTGTTTATATTTATTTATTAACATATTTGTGTAGGAGTGTGGGCGCATCACGCTAAATAGCTGTAGGTGTCTTTTTCTCCCTCGGTGCGTTCTAGATATTCTTTCTCAATGAGGATGTCGATGCATTTCTATAGACAAGGTTATTATGCAAATATTAAATAAAAAGTTATTGTACAATGTGCGGGATAATAAAAAAGACGCTTGAAAACTACGTTAACACTACGGATCTACCCGATCGGCAATCCGAAAAGCCAGACTTACCAAAGTAAAGCAATGAACAAAAATTAACAATTAGCAATTGGAACTATGTTTTACATCAACGACTAAGGTAAAACCTGATAAATATCACATAATTTTTATATGATTTGCATGCGTATTTAACACATTGCCGACCGATCGGAGAGATCTCCCCATTTTGAAACAAGTCATTGCCCAACCGTTCGGGAAGATCTTCCCATTTTGAAGGAATTCGGTGCTAAACCAATTGGAGAGATTTCCCAATTAGGCTTTCAGCAAGGCGTTTCTCGTTTTCTGTCAGTTAACAACCTCGGCCGGGGGTTTTTTTGCGATTGAAAGTTAAAACCGAACAGTTCTCTGTTAAGTGTGCGGCCGGCAAAGTGTAAGTGTTCGGGCTTGCCCCCTAGCCCACTTCCGATCGAACGGCTAAAAATGTTAATAAAAAAAATAACTTTTTGCAACTGTATTAAACAATAAACTTATTCCTATCTTTAAATAAAAATAATAATAAGGATTATCATACTTTGATAACAGGGACACGGGGTTTGAAACGCGATGAAAGCTGGTTGAGGACTTCCACGACGAGGTGCTGGTGTTTCAGCGTTTTGCGGGTCTTCATTATCCTCACGATGGCGGCCTGGATTACAATAATATGTAATAAACAAGCAAAAATAAAACCACGACTGTTGAACAAGTAAAAATTTTAATGGTCTTAGAACTGATGTAAAAATTACAGTATTAATTATTATGCGTTACTATTATAATTTCATATCAATTTTATATCAATTTCATATATTATAAGTAGTAAACGCAAGGATATTAATTAAAAACGCTGAAAACATATATTTTATGACAAATTTGATCTTATAAATATAACTACCACCAATTATATATGTACCAATATTTAGTCAAAACATCAAACGACCTGTACGTCAAGTTGAGCAAAAACTTCTTGGCAGGGAATGTATGAATAAGTATTGACGGGTCTCCTCAGCTTTTGTTTTGATAGAAAGCTAAGAGAGTGTACAAAGTGCCTGCCATCCCACTCTGAATTACACTTCTAAGTTTACCTGAATGAGCATCTTCCGGTCTTCCTCGATGTGCTTATGCGTCGCTTCCTGTTCCACCTTCAGCTCGGTCTTCAGCGGTATGTTAATATTGACGCGCAACTTTTTGCTGTAAGACATTTTAATATACAATACAGAAGATGGAAATTTTAGTATACACATATATCATATCAGGTATTCGATTCAAAATTTAAGCAAAAACTACATGTTCCAATTAGGCCCCCATACCATTTTGACGACATAATTAATGGACAGCACCCTAATGGCACATTCCTTCATCTTATCTCATTTTCTCCCGCTGTGAAGAACTTACGAAATTTGGGATAATAGGTACTACTGGTTACTATAAAATCCCTAACATTGCTTTAAATGGTGGGAATTACTTTTTCGTTCTATCAGTCCTTGGGAAAAATAATTTAACCTTTAATTTTCTTATTACTAGTGCAAACTTCGTTGCAACCACATGTTACTAGTTAGAATAAATATATACTGGTGGAATCATTCATGAGGTACTCACTTTTTATAGCCTAAATATAGATCAATGATGGAGGATTCCGTCAATTCGCTTTCGTCTTCTTGACAGACCAATAGTTTCGCCTTTAACAGAATCTGTAATACCTGAGAAATTAATTTACTATTTATTATTATGTACATAAATTATCTATATATAATTATTATCTACAATAATATTTAATAGTGGCCTTGAGTTTCTTGCTTGGTTCTTCTCACGAGAGTAGTTCTTGAAACCGGCGTTAGAATCATTTTGACCATTCAAAGTGCCTGTGAAGACCTAAGTGAATAAAGTATATTTTATATTTGAGCTATATATCTACATTACTGTTAATTGAACTTTTAGTTGTTGCGTTTTATTTTTTGGTTCTGTTATTTTTTTTTAAGTCACATACAATAAATGTAATAACTTGCAAATGCTAGTTTTAACTACAGAAAATGCTAGTATTAAGTATTTTTGGGAGGTTAGAGAAACCTGCCACAATCCACAGTCCACTACTCGTGTTGCCCTAGAATCTTGAAACCGTGACCAGGACGATGTTACCTGAACGAGGAAGTCCCCCTTGATGCCGGTGTGCTGCTCCAGCTGGCGCACGGTCCACGAGGTGTTGTCGTTGTACTGCAACAGCACCGCCATCTGGAACGTACTCGCTTGCAGCGTATACCTACAAACGTTGATGTTTGAATTAAATAGCGATAACCCTTTCGCACCGAGTGCCACATTAGTGCAGCTTCCAAATGATGCGTATACAAGTTGCATGTTCTTTACATCTTTTACGTGTACAATTTTGTATTTTATATTTTATTAATTTTCTAAGCCTTTTTATTTAAAAAAAAATAGATACTTGTTATATTAAATCAATTAATATATATTCCAGCATAATTTCTGTTTAGGGCTTATATACGGAAATTATGTCCATTTTATAATATTAGCTGAAATAGTAGATCAATAATGCAAGATGACTTAGTAGATGTCGATTGGTTTATAGAATAAGTACAGTTTACAAAGCAGTTAATGTTCAAACTTCCCTCCCTTTTTAGTTATTCCATAAATTGAAAAGAATTCCGAAACAGTGTTGATATTATTGTTAAGTATATTAATTGTTTATATTATTAGCGGTGATCGCAGTATGCAGAGCGATTAAAGGTCAATGAATTGAAATTTATAAGTTGATATCTACATTTTCCTGGAATTTCTGTAATTAGTAATATTACGCGAAGTTACGTGTGTGATTTTTAAGACATAATATTTGTTCTTGATATTTTCAAAGCCATGCAGACCGCGCCAAAATAATTCCGGTGTAATGGTGTTGGTGTTGTAAAGTTGTTAATCCCCAAAATGTATTATTACTATATGTACACTTTTTCAAAAAAGTCGTTAGTGTAGTAGTAATAATCACTGCCTTAATAGTATTTAACTGAATCTCAGAAATACCGAAACTTTTCAAACTTGTTCCAAGGTGTTTTGCACTTTTGTGCATTTCTTCATGAAAGTACTTTAATGCGAAATAATTTCTCCGATCACAGATTATAAAGCAGCGTGGGCGAACATTACAGGAGTGTTAGTAGACAGAATTACCGCAAGAATGCAAAGTAAATCTTGATAATTTCAAAAGAAAGCAAGAAGATCTAGTGTATATGTTTCGACAATAGTTTCCAGCTAGAAGTAGATGGCACACAGTTACCTGTTCTTAAAGCAGTTGGTGACCAGCTCGCCCTTGCTCATGTTGTAGAGCCAGTTGAGCTTGCGGCCGGAGTGTTGCGACGAGTAGAACGTCGTGAAACGATGGACTGAACGCTCCAACTGCGTAACATACACATAACTTTTATTTACCATACTCACCGACCTGGATGATTAGCAATCTTTCACTGTGCGATTTAAGCGCTAATTTTATCACGCACAACTACTCTGGGGAAACAGTTGTCGCTTGTGGTGTTCCCAAAACCGTCAAGAAAATAGCCTACACAAATCTTAAAGATCGGCAATGAAGCTGATACTTCCAGTGTTGCGGCTGTCTATCGGCGACGGTGATCACTTTTCACCACGTGGAACGGTCGCTCGTTTGCTCATCAGGACTATAAAAAAAATCTTTACAATGAAACAAAGTCAATAACAATACCTTATAGATCACGTTAGACATTCGCAAAGTTTATGCGCTTTCTATTATTTTGATAATCAATTATTTACATTGGCGGTACCAACATTTAAGCCTAAATGCCTAGCACACAGTATTCAAGCAATAATGTACACTAAAATTACTAAATCATAATTTATATTTATATATGAAATGACCACAAAGATAAAAGGGGATAAATGATATTGTTTAGCCTCACCCAAGAGGCACACTGCTATTTCATATTGCCCCTTAAAGTATAAACTTACCACGTATTAAAATCAATACTTTAATAAACTGGATAGGTTAACAGATTATAGTAATGTGGGAAGAAAAAAGTTCTTCCAAGACTACTATTTTGTAAAATATGAATAATATTGTAGTTGCAAACCCGATAAGTAAACTGTATGTATTATTATATATCCGCTTTTGTGTTTTTTTATCACAAAATTTTCATGTTTTGACAGTTTATACTTTATCAATTTTGGATTAAAAGTGATTGCAAAAATTCAATAATATGAAAAGACTTGATCGACTTTCATTTACCTCAGTGGGCAATTGGAAGGATGAAGACTGCTGGAACGGCCATGAACCAGAAGACAGCACTTGGATGCTGAAGTCAATATGTAGCGGCTGCTCCGAAGTGTTGGCCATGTGCTTGCGGAAGTTCTCGTTAAGGTCCTTTGATACACCAATATCCTGAAATTTACCCATAAAATTTAAAAATAGAACTAAGCGTTTCTTGAGTTATAATTTAAAAAGAAAAATATACATTTTGTATTATAGCCACAAGATTTTTTTTTAATAAAGTAAAATATAAATAAAATATGCAACTCACTTGGAACATTCGCTGCAGTTTGCTTGTGTATTCGAAGCCACAGGCTTGTTTCAGTTTTGAGATCATTGATGCCTGAAAATATTTAAAAAAATGGACATTCTTTTAGACTGAATGTTTATGATAAACTTTGCGTGATTAGAAAGGCCGTCTCTACTAAAATGTCTTTGAAACCAAAATCTTTACACATTAAAATTATTAAAAAATATGTCATTATACTGACAATTCTAAATTTAATACTAATAACATACAGTATATGAGTTGCCAGTGGTTTACCTGCTTAACAAATATAATAGCAGAGTTAAATTGTTTTACTTTCCACCAGGAATATGTTACCACTTGACCTCAATTTCACAAAATTTAAAGTGACAATAGGCCATAGAAGCGTGATCATTCTGAATTCTCTGACTCTACTCTGTATGACTCCAAACACGGCAACGCTGATATGGTTTAAGGTTGACATTGAGAGTGGTAGCTAGTCAGACGGATTCTAAAAACACTGCCGCTCAGGCTCCATTACTTATCTTCTACTCCATCTTCTACTTACCTCTGCGTCGTCGCTGGCGGACATGTGCTGCACGAGACGCTTCGCTAACATTTTGCTATAGAATTTCTGGAACACATCTTTGTCCTCTATGTACTTGAAAACCACCATCTTAAATAATAAGAAATAATAATCAGTTATGAATTATGTCAAATTGCTAAACTCTGACACTGTTGGTCTGTTCAGTATTAAAAATTTTAATAATCCAAATATCAATAATCTTAATATATATTCAAATAATCCAAATGGATATAATTGTAATTTTATTTCATGACTTTTATTATTCACTATGTAAGTTTTTAAATGGCCCATTCGCGTAATGATAATAACCCTACTAACAAATCTTACACCAGGGGTAGCGGGTACGATTCGCCGTTCAGGCTTTAATTTATGTTTGTTTCGTGTGTATAATAATAATTAAAGTATCTATTTAAAAAAAATGGTAGGTATATGTTTCGGTAACCCATACGACTGGTGTTGCATAGCGACATATGTAGGGATGAGAGTGCTATGTATGAAAATTTTCTAAATATTTTATTTAGTAGTACTTGCAATGATTTTGAGGCATAACATTTCATCATATATTTTAATCAAAATGGCGATAATTGTTATGTACTTACTTATAATTTAAAAATACAAACACAATAGACTCTGCTAGCATTATATAATTAATACGTATTAAGTATTATATAATAAATATGTCCGTTTATTAACACGACTATATAAGTCAGTTGAACTACGTACCACTTGATTAAGAGTATCTTCTAGTTCAGCGTCTTCCGGATTTTTGCTCGACTTCTTAAGTAATATATCGCAGTATTTAGCTAGCAATTCTGGACTTTTAGATGAGGAGTTTGCTGCCTTCGTCACGGCATTACCTGTAATAGTTACGAAATTGATATGAGGTAATAAATGAACATTCATATTGTAAAAGTTATTTAAAAAAATTCTATGTAGGTATATCGCTTTCTGATAACTCATACTATGGGCGCTGCTTAGATATCTTGGAATTAGAGTAGTGTTATTAAAAATGTTCCATATTTATTTATTATAAAAATAAAAACCTTTTGACTTACCTTCGACGTGACCGTTGCGCTACCTTAACTTATAACACTAAGGTTACCTTTATTTCGATTTGGGAACAAGATAGTATTGGAGTTCAGAATGTAGTAGGGTTATGTCGAAACAGCGTTAATAACTACACTCATTTTGTCAAACTTGATAGAGATCACTATACCATCTTCGACCTGTTGTCTATTTCTTTTCTACCGTTATAGGTTTTATACGCAACATCAACACTAAAAATGAGTACTTTGCGTGAGGAACGTTTGTTACGTTAATTCAATTAAAATTTAAGATAAATATCAGTCGATATAAGGGAATATAGCCCAAAGTTTAGGTTGAATGATAGCAGACAACAGAAAATAATAATACTTACTATTGATGAATTTGCCACAGGCCTTGTCGAGCGCGGCCACGAATCCCGAGTCGTTGTTGAACGCGACCAGCACCAGCGCGTTATACTTCTTGTGCACCTCAAGAATGGTCGAAACGTATACTTTAGGATCCTGTTGATGTTAACTAATTTGTAACGCAATATGAACTTTAATTTATAAATACACAAACGGTTTTGGTCTGCTGAGTAGTCCTATGGTATAAATAATTTTTACGGTAATCGAAAACTTTTTAATTTTCTTTTACATTTATGATACACTTCAGCAACCACTGCTTTGAATTAATTGTAGTAAAGTTTAACACGCTTTTATTTCTCGTGTCTCTACAATTTTCGGAAGAGTGAAACTTTCTAAAATTATGGAAAATAAAAGTTGATAAATCATGAAGATTGAAAACTTATGCCTTTATCAATAACGAGATCTATTCCTCTTTCAAACTTAATATGTTTGAGAAATTTTGGTTACCATTGTTATGAGTAGGAGGTATCACCAATAGTTTCTATTGAAAGTCTTAGGAACATCTTTCGTTCATCAATGACCTTTCTTTTTTATTGAAAAAAAAAAAAAAAACAGTAATTAAATGTCGAATGACAGTGACAGCTATAGTGACGTACCGTGTGCGCGCTCTCGCCGCACTTGTCAATAGCCTGCAGGCCCTGAACGTGTATGTGCTGCTCCAGCAAGCGGCGCAGTTCGCATAGACCGTCTGGAATGCGCGCCACCAGGCTGTACATGCGGCCCAGGTCTATGTTTTTGTCCGCGTCTAGAAGTTTCTGAAATCGAACAATAAGCCTTAATTAAATTATGTTATTGTAATGAATGAATGAATGAATACTTTATTGTACATAAAATAATTACTTATAAAGGCTATGAGACAAAATTGTACAAAGGCGGACTTATCACTATAAGTGATTTCTTTCAGCTAACCTTTGGGTGGTAGCGAAAAATGAAGACATAATTAAAGTATGAATAGACAATAAATTGCATGTTTAATACATGTAAAAGTTTATAAAAGTAATACTAATAGTATAAATAAGTGTATACAACACTATATAAATAAATTTTTATTAAATATAAT